>JBBMFX010000080.1:13311395-13327724 GCA_037832545.1 Rhabdalestes septentrionalis | reverse complement strand
TTATATGTTTCTATATGTAATATAATGGTAGGTTCTCATATATTTAACAGTATATGTACCTAACTATTTGTAATAATAATATACCTCATATGTTGTAAAATATATGTACATATCTATATGTCATAATAGTATATCTGTTACATATACTTATTACATATACCTATTATGTATTTTACATGTATTTATATGTACATTTATATGTTTTCTTTTTTTTTACTTTCTACAATTTTAATGCTCCTGTCTTAATATTTTTATTCTGTTCCTGTAAAGCACACTGTGTATGATAATGAGCAACTTAAATAAACATGACTGGACTGTATTTAAAAAAAAGTCGGAGTAATTTTTACATTAAAACAGCAATGAAACTTGACTTTAAAGTATAAATGAACACTCCAGTGGAAGATGAGTGTGTATGTGCCTCCTGCACAGATTTCTGAAGCGCCTGCCAATGATGAAGTGCTAAGTGACAGCTCACACTTAATCAGCAGACACTCGTCTAATGTTTGCCTACGATGTCTCTGGTATCAGTGAGTTGACGCACCAATGCATCTCATGCAATTAGGTGCCTTTCAAACCCACCAATTTGCATCTGCTTAAACATCGGAGCATCTACTGAGGCGTCGGCTTATTCAAGAAAACATTAAAAACTACCAGCTTTTGTTGATATGTATGAGACGACAGTTTCATTTGTAATCAAAGATCCCGTATAACGAGGCAGTTGGGTTTGCCAGTCTGCGAGGAGCTACTCGTCGCAGCCTTATTTCTGACATCTTGGGATATTCAGCTTGGCACGGTTACTCGCACAAGCTAATTAACGCCAAAGCTTGCCTGTTTCCCCTGCCAATTTCAAAGAGTCATCGGTACGATTACACAAGGAAGACTTCTCGCAGTGACCCAAATATTTAGATGGGTGCTTTAAAACTTGTTTACAGATTAAACGGGTGGCGTCTTTCAACGAGCAGATGATATCTTCATACAGGCTTGCTTGAGTGGCTTAGCAAGGATGGGATGTTAATAGCATGGAGTAATTGAGTGCTCAAGGATTACTGGTATCTTTGAAATGTGCCCTGTGTTCCGCAAACACAGCTACAGAACTTGTGCAAGGATGCGCTCACCTGTAATGAAGTATTCCACTTGCTTGTTGATGTCCTCAGAGTCCGCATCTGTGGTGCTGAGGATGGCGATCACTCCGCCAGGAGGGTCGTCTTCGCTGACCGTGCCTTTGTAGATCTCTGCTGTGAAACGAGGTGGGTTGTCGTTCACATCCACTACCGTCACCTCCACCTTGGTGCGAGCCGACAGTTGCACTTTGTCTCCCCGGTCAGAGGCCAGGATTGTGATAGTGTACCTATCCCTCTGTTCTCTGTCCAGTTCCTTCAGCGTGGTCACCCAGCCCGTCTCGCTGTTCACTGCAAACAGTTCTGCTATCTCTTTCGAGTCCTGGACAGGATCCAGACTGTAGACAACCTGTCCGTTTGTGTTCGAGTCCAAGTCTGTCGCCTTCACTTGTATCACAGGGGTTCCTCCTGGAAGGTTCTCAGCCACAACAGCCTCATACGGGTTGGACTCAAAGAGGGGCTGGTTATCATTAATGTCCTTAACTTGGATGCTAATGTCCACAGAGGAGATGACCTCAATGCCTTCGTGTTCACTTTGTGCTTGGAGAGTGAGCTGGTACCACTTTGTGCTCTCATGATCCAGTTTCTTCTCCAATTTAAGAGCTCCCGTGTCATGGTCAACCACAAACACCTCGTCCTTGTTGCTCTCCAGTGTATTACCCTTCACAAGGCTATATACCAATGGGTGATCGCTTTCTGCCTGGATCACATCAATCTCAGAGCCCAGGGTTCGATCCTCATCGACGGCAAACCTGTAGTGTGGCTCTACAAACTTTGGAACCTTGACCTCAGGGGCAAGTACCCTGACATAAACTGGGACAACAGAGGATCTTGAGGGGTTTCCGCCATCCCTTGCACGCACAATGAAGGTGAATAGCTCATTCTCCAACCCTATGAGGCTCTCCTTTGTCAAAACGACACCAGTGAGAGGATGGATTTCAAAGTTCTCTGCTATGTTATCTGTGTCTGCTTCGATTGAGTAAGAGATGTCAGCATTGCTGCCTTCATCCATGTCAGAAGCTGCTATTTTAACCACTGTCGTCCCTCTAGGAACATCTGCTGCTATGCTGACTTTGTATTCTGCAGCTCTAAACTGTGGGGAGTTATCGTTGATGTCAGTCAGGATCACACTGATGGTGCAGAATCCAACTTTACCACCACCATCCTTTGCCATCAAAGTGATTGGAATGACTTTCTCCAAAGAATTCTCACGGTCGAGACTCTCCAGTGTGAAAATTTTGCCGTCTTCATTGACAGAGAATTTGTCAGTAGCGATGTTGTTGACTATGTGGTATGTAAGCTGACCGTACGTACCTGCATCTTCATCTGAAGCCTGGGCCTCTGCCACCAAAGTTCCAACTGGGGAGTTTTCTAGAAGCTCCACAATATATTCAGCTTGAGGGAAGGTGGGACTGTGGAAATTAGCACCAATGACAGTGACCTTCACAAGAGCAGAGTTTCTGAATACACCGTCGGAAACAGAAACATTGAGGTTATAGAGGGAGTCCATATGTGGCTTCCTGTGATTGGAAATTACAATGACTGCAGAGCTTTTGTCAATGGCAAAGTTTTGTTCCTCATTTCCTGACAGGATTGAGAACTCAAGTTTAGCACCGTCAGAGCTGTCTGCATCTGACGCCTGAACCTGAGTCACAAAATGACCACGGGGAGCCAGCTCACTGACTGCTGCTTGGTACACATTCTGGGAGAATACAGGAGGGTTGTCGTTAAGGTCAATTACGTCAATTATAACAGTGACTTCACTTGAAAGGGCAGGAACACCTCCATCCACAGCCCTGACTGTTAGTTTGTGTCGAGTATTTTCCTCATGGTCCAGCATACGCGCTGTCCAGATGGTTCCTGTGTCACGGTCGATGGTAAAGCACTCAAAGCTCTTCTCTTTATCTTCAATGATTTGGTAGAATAGCAGTTTGTTGTTACCTGTGTCGGCATCAGTAGATGAGACCTGAACTACAGAGGTGCCGATCACTGAGGCTTCAGAAAGGCTTGCGTTGTATGACTTGGCAAGGAACAAAGGCGGGTTGTCATTCACATCCTCTAAGATGATGTCGACAAAGACTTCAGCTTTAGCACCAGTTAGGGAGTCGGTGGCTCTTACGCTTAGTTTATAAGCTGGGTGTGTTTCAAAATCCAGAGGTTCTACCACATGTATTACACCAGTGTTAAAGTTGATGGAGAACTGGCTATACAGGTCACCCTCTGAAATGGTGTATACAACCCTCGGCCCTTCAGAGTCACTGGCCTGCACATGGACAATGGGTGTGTTTAGCTGTATGTTCTCTGGGATCTCCAGGCTGTAGAATGGTTTCTCAAATACAGGTATGGCTTTGTTCACTACAGTAATAGGCACTTTAGCAGTCACGGATAGAGGTGGTTCCCCGCCATCCATTGCCACAACTGTGACCACCAATTCCGAGTTCAGAGAGTCCTTCTCCAATGGCTTTTTCAATGAGAGTTCACCATCTGAGCTGATCTGGACATGTTCGTTCAGTTCTTCCAGGTGAAATTTAATCTCTGCATTATGCCCACTGTCTGCATCTACAACAGACACCTGCCTAATCACATGGCCCACCTCAGCATCCTTCTGGACCAGAGCATGGTAAGGGAGGTTGACAAACATAGGTGGGTTGTCATTGACATCCTCAACAGTTACTGTCACTAGAATGTGGGCCACATCTGATGACTTTCTTTCTCTGCTCACTTCCACAACAATGTCATAGGTGTCCTGTTCCTCGCGATCGAACGGTATCCCAGTTGATGAGAGTACCCCAGATGTCCGGCTGATCTCAAATCTTTTATCGGGATTCAAAATATTGTAAAACAGGGGCTCATTGACCTGGTTGCCCACGGCTGCAATGACCGCTAGGGTCTTCTTCTCTAAAGAGTTCTCCTGCACAAACGCCTTATAGGAGTTCTGAGTGAATTTCAAACTACTTGCTTTATTCTCTCTGACATTTATCTTCACAGATGCCATTCTGGAAAACCTGCCATCAGACACTCTAACTCTCAACTCATACCTGCTCCTCAACTGGGTAACATTTTGTATGGTAATGACCCCAGTGACAGGGTCCATTTTGAACTTGTCGCCAATGTTGCCTTCAGCAATGGAGTAGAGGAGCCGAGCATTTGGTCCTGAGTCTGCATCGCTAGCGTTGACCATGATGACCTGTACACCTTTGTATGTTGGCACTAGAACTGTAGTCTCATACAAGTCCTGACTAAATTGTGGTGGACAATCATTGACATCTATTACTTTGATGGTCACATTGGCAGCTTTCTCCGCAAAGTGACGAGGGACTCCCATGTCATGGACTTGAACAGTGAAGCGGAAAATAGATTTTAGTTCATAATCCAGTTCAGTCATGGTTCTTATCGCTCCAGTGCTAGAATCGATGGCAAAGTAGTTGTGGGCAAACGGCTCCACAATCTGGTAAACTAACCTAGCATTGGCATCACGGTCTATGTCTAAAGCACGGATAACCAATGGTGTGCTGTCTTTGGTGAGGACCACACTTTTGACTGGAGCAGACTCACTGACCATCCCAGTAAACTCATTCTGGATGAAAACTGGAGCGTTGTCATTTTCATCCTTCAGATGGATGACAAGTGTGGCATTGCTAGCTTGTCCAGCCATGTTTGTTGCCTGAATGGTGAGTTTGTACGATGACACGGTTTCATAATCCAGAGCCCTCTGTGTCACCAGCACTCCAGAGTTGGGGTTAATGTCAAAAGCTCCGTTTGCATTCCCATCTTTAATCTGGTAGTAGACTGACGACTGACTGGTGGCTTTAACCAGACTCACAAACGTTCCGGGAAGCACAGTTTCGCTAACTTCGGCAGAAAACTCCTTCTCGCTGAACTTGGGCTTGGCGTTGTCTGAGATGGTAACGCCGATGTCGACAGTTGTGGTAGCGCTGAGGGGTGGAGTTCCTCGATCTGTAGCTTTCACAATCAGTTGAAACTCGTTCTTGCTGCTTCGGTCCAGCTCTTTTGCCAGGGTAATGGTCCCAAGGACAGGGTCGATGGCAAACGAGTTAGCTACATTTCCTACAAAAGAAAAGAGGAAGACAGACAAGGTATATGAACAGACTTGCCTGCAGTGTTGAATTGTTTAACCATCAATGCTTCTTTTTATCTATTCTCTCTTATAATTGGGTTATATAATTGTGGTGGTACATTCAACAGAATATTGTGAGAGCATTAATTGAAGGATAAGACCTGCTGTTCCCTCATGAACACTCTTCTATTCCCTCTCATTACCTTTCCACTGAGTATCATTTATTGAAGTGAAAAAATTAAATTGCAAGGTGCCTCAAATGGGTTCTCTCTAAAAAGGGAATATATTCATTCAGAGTGACACTGTGGCCTTTTCATTGAGTGGAGTCGTCACATTTTTCACTGCAAAGGTTGCCTCCTGTATTTTCTTTGCAGCTACAGTCAAGCAAATGACACTTTCCAATCTCTGAAAGAGTCGCTGGAAGTGGTCCAGGCCAGTCTTCTGGCCTGCGTCCACGGGAGGGATTTGACTGACTGGTCCTTACAGTTCAATTAGCTCGAGTCATCCCAGACATGTCAAAAATGTGTGTTGTCAACAGGACATGCAGCATCACAGAAGCTTTTCTGCTTTGCTGTCCAAACAGTGGGTATTTATTAAGACAACAATGATGGGAAATGGAGGGGAGGGATCGACTGCATGCTTGGCGATCCTTCTTCCTTTTCTTTCTCTTTTTCCTCAGCTATCTCTCTCTTTCTCTCTCTCTCTCTCTCCCCACATTTTTTCATGTCTCCCTGCTCCCCTTCCTCTGTCTTCCCACTGAGGACTCTCTCTGGCCTGTCATGTGACGCACAGCTTCTTCGCAGTCTCAGTCAAATGTGACATTCATGAATAAGTGTGGTGGGTTGAGGACCTTTGGATGGCACACAAATACTCCCACATTCTCTGCCCAGAGAGGCAGAGAGAAAAACATGAACAACATGACAGGAATGCTAGGACCACCTCTGGGGGTTCTGGCATGACACTTCACCTCACAGTGTCCAAATGTTTCATAGGTCATTGTTTCCATGCTTTAGGTTAAACCTGATTTGATTTACAAGATCTCAGCACTGGTAGAAAGCAAAGTAAAGTGGCCCCTTATAGTGATGCGTGAGCACAGCACACAGTGTGAATTTCTTTCTCTGCTTTTAACCCATTTACCAAGTGAAGCAGGTGGCAGCCACCAATGAGGGGCAGCCGGGGAGCAGTGTGTGGGGATGGCACCTTGCTCAAGGGTACCTCAGTGATGCCTAGCACCCAAGGGATTCAAACTCATAACCTTCTGATAGCAGGAGCAACTCCCTAATCACTGCGCCCTCAGCTGTACAAGCTGATGTTCCTAGCAGATGGCATACTAAATGTATCTGACCAAGTGGAAATATAAACTCGATGAAGAATAAGCAAGTTACCTGATTCGATGCTGTAGATGATCTCAGCATTTTGACCTTTGTCCTTGTCCAGTGCCGTGACCTGCAGAACCCTGGACCCGATGGCAGCAGACTCAAAAACCCGTCCCGCGTACGGGGTCCCGGAGAACCAGGGCGCATTATCGTTCGTGTCTTCCACATTCACAATGACCCGCACAAGGTTCCGCTTCACTGGGATGTCCTGGTCTCGCACCTGAGGGAACGAGAGAGGAAGGAAGAGACAGTGAGAGAAGAGAGAGGGAGCAGTGGTGGCAAAGATAAAGATTTGATTACAAAATATATGACCACAAGAGAATAATTACATATTGAGAATTGAAAATAAACAATAAATTATATGTTTTATTGTAACATTGCCTTTATTATCTCATTACATTTATTTACCATATTACAATACTAAATCATATTATAAAGCCATAGCACTTATCAGAAAGAATTTAGAAAAACACACTACATTAAATCTCTATAGAAAAACACAAAATTAAATCTAAAATGAGAAAAAAAACTATTTGTCAACAAAAACGGCAAAAATGTAACACATTGAACTAAGTTGAACTAAGATTTCTTATTTTTATCACTACAACTCCTTTTATTTTATTTATTTATTTGATGTTCCTATACAATTTTTCTTTGTAAAACGATTTATATTACATTTTCTGCATGAAATATGCTTTACATATCAAGTTTCTTATGATCGGCACCTGGAAAAAGATGCTAAAACAAGTTTGCAGGCACACTTTCGTCTCCAATAATTCAATTAAGATGACAAACTCATCAAACGCTGAGGGGAATCGAACTGGTGATTTGCTCCGTTCCTCTGAGACACGCGTCAACGCTTTTGGAATAAAGTGGTAAACAAACCCCGGGAGGACATCAGGTGGGGCGACACCCGACTGCCTCAGCATTTCGAATAACACTGACAAATCAATCCCACTAATAAACAGCACAAAATGCAGAACACACACACACACAGTCCACAGCCTTCCAAACAAGGGAGACAAATTAAACGAGTAAAGGAGGAAAAACAGAACCCAAGCATCAGAAAACTTAATCTGCTGATATATTTCTAATTAAATCCCAGGGATCTATTATTAACTAGATATTACTATATATTAACTATTATTATTTATTTATCACCCAGCATGTATTGATGTCGGGTTAATAAAGAGGTCAGTCTAGTTTTTCATTAATCAAAGCCCCCCTAAAGGTCCTGGCACGTTAATGTCCCAAGAGAATTAAAAAGTTAATGGTGAATTAATCAATTAACATAAGTAAGTGACACAACAATGTATTTTCTTACAGTTATTTATTCTTTATTCATTATATTCTTTGATATATTTTAATAAATTAATGAAATAAAATGGCCAGATATACTGGGTCAAATTGAGATTTTTTTGCTATAATTTAAGTTTCTTTTGGACTAAAGCCTGCATTTAAATGAGGTTCTATGAAAGAGATCATTGCTTGAGCAAGGAACTGAGGGTAGATTTTTCAAACTAGGAAAATTTAGTAAAACTAAAAACTAAAAGGGTAAATTTGTATCCTCACAAAAAATGTTCAAAAAATGTTACTCGATCCTTCTGGTGTGAATTTCCCCAACAGAGAGACAGACAGACGGACGTGCAGGAGGATGGATGATGTCATTACCATGACGGTGAGGGTGTGCTGCCGCATGGTCTCGTGGTCTAGACTCTCTGCGGTGTACAGGACTCCAGTTCCGGGGTCCAGTCGGAACTTGCGCAGGCTGAACGGGTCGGTGCTGCTCAGAAGGGTAAAAGTCAGCTTGTTCTTTTCGTCCTGGTCGGACGCACTGAGACGCAGAACCTCTGTCTCTGGCGGGGCATCCTCACGAACCGTCACCTCGTACCGCGGCTCCGAAAACTGGGGCCGGTGATTGTTGGTGTCAATTACTTTGATTAGAACCTGAGAGAGAGAGAGAACAATGGGGTAAAATGTCCAAAAGAGAAAGAGAGAGAAAGAAAGGGAGCGAGATAGAGATAGAGAATGTGGTAAAAGTTGTTTGTTACCTTAAATTACTTCAGGATATATATATATATATATTTGTTATATTTTACATTCATTATATTTCCCAAATCCAGTGGAACATATATGTCCCATAACTGTATTGTCAATTCTGCAAATCTACTGTAAAATTACTGTAAATCTACAGTAAAAACTTTAAAGCTACTGTCAAATGATAGTAAATCTACTGTAAGTACTGTACATACTTTTATTTCTGAGATTTTAATGTAAATGTATTTTAAATATGGCAAATGTACTGTAAATCTAATATAAGTACGGAAGATCTACAGTAAATCTACTTTTAATCTACTGTAAATAATGAAAATCTACTGTAAATGTACAAAACACCTACTATCAAACTACGGTAAATGTATTGAAATCCTACTGCAAATCTACTATAAACATAATTCATTCTGTGATTAATATGCAATCTCATGGTGTAATATGCCACATGGTGTAATGTGAACTAAACGTTTCACAAAACGACGTCAATAACTGAAATGCCGAAGTGTCAGGCGGGTCTGACTAGTGAACGATGTTGTGGTGCTGAGCAGATCAATGTGAGTTATTTTAACAGCTGCTCCACCCGTCGGCGGATCGATACAGACTGAACCTCACTCCGAATGAGCCGAGGGCTCGGGGAAATGTTACAGTGTGACATTTTCTTTTAGTAAATACCAGCTCACTCGCCTCTATGGTGTAAAAGGATGTATTTCATTAACAGCCATAAAACAGCAGTGCACCGTTAAATGCCAAGGTGAAGGCAGCTGCATAATTAATTTAGAGCTGACGGACTAACTGGATCACAAATAAATATGATCTAAACAAAGGAAACCCCCCAACCCACACACGCACACACCCACAAACACACTGTCAACACAAACATGTGCACATAAATATATAACATTATAACACTGGATACCATTTACCTGCTACTGATATACGGTGTTCCCCAGGGGTCCGTTTTAGGCCCAATAATGTTCTCTGTAAATAATGTTCTCTGTAAATAAGCTAACCCTTATTTTAAAAAATATTTGTTGTGATATATTTCTCTCATACTGTCCAAGCTGTTTATATAGTATAAAGCACTTATGTTTGAACAAATAATAATAAAAAGTTATTTTCACAGTGAGTTAAAATTTAATAAGCAAATATAAGCAGCTGCTTGAGAGCGGCTGTTTCCAATCAAACAAGAAAACAACCCAAAGCAAATCGAATTACTGTAGAATAAAATACTGACCTATCCCAGCTCCGCCCACAAATGTAGCGAGTGGTGCTAGGTGGTAAAAAAAAACATCCAACATCCAACCAGTCCTAACCATTCACACCCAACTTCACAGATCAAATACGATGTGAATAGACAAATATAATTTGAGAATATAATTACTTCAAATGTACATATTTTGATTATTATGTGTGTTATTTATTTGAAAATCAAACAATCAATACAGTTATCTAGATTATATCTTTAAACATGCATGTAATGCCAATTTTTATTAATAAAATGACCTACCACTGCTGTTTTTAGGTCATTTTAATAAAAAACACTGTTGTGTAAAAAACTTATTAATATTGTTAAAGGTCATTTTAATTAAGTATATTATTATATTCTCAAAATGAGACATATTATTTTTATTGACTAGACTTAAGACATTTACTTGCAAATTAGTTTTTTAATCCGCAATGTTGCCAGCATGTGCTTAGCAACAGCTGCTATGAAAGATGTAGTATTTGTGGGCGGGGCTTGGGCAGGTGAGCTTGAGCGGGTTGACCTTCATTCTAGTGGCTCTTATTGGGAAGACGAGAACCTTCTCAAAGCAAAAAGAGAAAAATAACACACTTCACACTTACAGTATAAGTGTTAGAATCTCTCTCACTCTCCTTCAGCCTTTCTCTGTCTCTCTAACACACACACACACACACACACACACACACATCTATATACTTCTCTGGTTTTATCAAAGCCAACCAACCGTCTAGTTGGCTTCCTAGAGAGGATTAGCGAGTCCACTGGGAGCTCTTCACTGGCCAGCTTTTACAAAGCCTGTGAGAATGTGTGTGTGTGTGTGTGTGTGTGTTTGGGTGTATGGGTGTGTGAGAAAGAGAGGGAGAGTGAGAGCCAGTGGGAGAGTGTGTATGTATGTGAAACCACACAGCCAGACATGCTTTCATAAAACCGGTATAATGAACCAAGCAGAGCACAAAGTGTCCCGGTGCTTGCCAGCCACCAGGGGGTGATGATTAACACGAGAAGCAACAAAAGATGGACCTGTTCCACAAAGAATTATAGGCCCAGAGGCCCAGAACTGGCCCAGAACTGGCCCTGAACTACCGAGCGCGTGGCTCAGAGGCCCGGAGCAGAACTGAGTGCTCCAGTACAATGGTGGGCCTTTTAGAACTCCAGCCATCTGCTCTAAAGGCACCTACCGTGGACCTGCTGTGGGGGTAAGACCGACTAGATCCCCCTGGTAGGAATAGGGGACTTTGGCTCGGCTTTCCGTACGTCTGAAGCTTAAAACCGAAAGCAGGACCACTAGCATGGATGTTATAGAGCTGAACTCTAGCATGGAAGCTTAAAATCTAGCATCTGCATTACTGCTTAACATAAAAAAGTTTTAAAACTGTAAAAAATAAATATCAATTCAATGTTGTATCTACAGCTCTTTTTACAAACAAGCTGTCAAAAAGCAGCTTTACACAGTCCAGGACCGATATGGGTTTTTCAGTCGCAGATGCCGATGTCGGTATTTTGGAGTCAGGGTCAGCCGATGGCCGATCTATGCTGCCGATATTTTTTTACCTAATAATCGAACACGTCCCCCTCTATTGGAGGTAAAATCTCACACTAATAACACAAAGATAGATAAACAAAATTTCTCAACTTACCATTTATTGAATAATGACAAATATAAATATAAACTTACATAACAAAAACAAAACTTCACAATAACAATATAATAACTTAAACTTGTAAACAACAAACACAGCAGCATCAAAATCTTTTAGTGCAAGCAAGTAGCACGGGCCACATGTTCCACAGCAACAATAATACTGGGCAAATCGGCGTAGTGCACTTGGATATCGGCTGCTGCCGATACATTGAAAAATGCCAAAAATCGTCCCGATATATGGGTCGGCCGATATATCGGTCGACCTCTACCCTAAATTATGTGAGCACTTAGAGAAGCTTCTTTAGCTCCTCCTTACTGCTCCTGTCTAATGAAGGACAGTAATGTCCCACCTCCAACAGAGCTACTGTCCACGACTGGATGGGGGGTGTCTCTCTTAAAGTGTCCAGTGAGTGCAGGTGCTGAGTGAGATTCCCTAATAAGATAAGATAAGAAATAACTTTATTTATCCCGAGGGAAATTCTTTTGTCCAATACATGCTAATGCAACAAGATGAACAGGAGTAATAAAGAAATACAGTAAGAGTTTCAAAAAAAGAACAGAAGAGTAGAATAGTGTAAATACAATATCATATAAACTAGCAAAGTAACAATATAACTATAGCAGATATAATAAAATAACACTATTAGTGCAAATATTTAGAAAGTGACAGTGTTTGGTCCAGTGGTGATGAAAAGTGACAGTGTTTGTACCCTGAAAAAAAAGAGAATGAGGAAGAGAGGTGGAGTCTTTTTGCCTCGGGGAGGAAGGATTTCCTGTGGTGTTCAGCTCTGCATTTAGAGGCGAGGAGTCTGTTAATAAACTGATGATTAAAGCGAGTGAATTGTATCTGTGGTTCATTCTTAATATATTTATTATTTATATTTAACTGTACGCTGTTCATCATTGCTCAAAAATGCCAGCAAAAAAATTGGTCAGAAAATGTACGATTTAAAGTGCTTTCCAGGAATTCCAGGCTTTTTTTAAAGGTATATTTACATTTACAGCACTTATCAGGCACTGGAACGAGATTGTACAGTGGATACTGGCCTTAAGACTGTCAACTTCCACTCCCTGACTACAGGGGGCAGTCTACCCAGGGTAAAGCGTCTTGCTCAGGAACCCAGTGGTGGTTTCTGAAGGTAGAATTCGAACCAAGGGATCCTACCCACCCCCCCTAATGTAGATTCAGGTTGTACTTGAAGTCCTGAATCAGCATCTTCTGAAGCTGCCTCTGAAAAGTTTGCTGCAGTTTTGAGACCTGAGACAGATTCACGTTATTTTTTAAAAGAACTGAGGCTTTGAAGTTGTTTGCTGGCGTCTAAAAATGCTAAAATAGTGCAAAGTGCTCAACAGGCCGCACTCAGTTCAAAAGTGCTCCTTCTCGGAAGACCTGCAACAGCATCTTCTGAAGCTGCTGCCATCGCTCAGGAGTTTACTGCACTAAACAGGTCTGGGACAGTTTAGGACTGTTTTAAACAGAGCTGCCCGTCTGAGTGAGTTACTGAAGGTCGGGACAGAAATCTGAGGTCACAGGTGGATCAGACCTTTCTGTGGTGCCTAAAAACCTTTAATGCAAATCAAACCTGATAAAAGACAATAATGGAGATGGACACTCTCTCACAGATGAATGAGACGTGGGGTGGACAATTCATCTTGATGATCTGGAAGAGTCCAGATAGTCTGGCTCACTGGCTCCCTCCATCCGTCCATCGCTCCATCACTCCCTCCATTCCTCCATCGCTCCCTCCATCGCTCCATCCATCGCTCCATCCATCCATCGCTCCATCCATCCATCGCTCCATCCATCCATCGCTCCATCCATCCATCACTCCATCCACCACTCCATCGCTCCATCCATCCATCGCTCCATCCATCCATCGCTCCATCCATCCATCGCCCCATCCATCCATCCATCACTCCATCCATCGTTCCATCCATCGTTCCATCCATCCATCGCTCCATCCATCCATCCATCACTCCATCCATCGTTCCATCCATCGTTCCATCCATCGTTCCACCAATTGCTCCATCCATTCATTAATCAATCCGTCTATCCGTCCATCAGTCTGTCTATCTAGCTATCTATCTTTTTTTGCAGAAAAGTCTTTTATTGAGGTGGTGGTGGTTTAGTTGGTAGGATATTTGTCTCTGGACCAAGAGGTCATGGGTTTGAATCCTACCTTCAGCACCACTGGGTCCCTGAACAAGACCCTTAACCCCAAGTTGTTCCAGGGAGACTGCCCCCTATAGGTAGGGACTGGAAGTCACTTTGGAGAAAAGTGTCAGCTAAATGCCATAAATGTAAATGTTAAACGTTCTAGCATGCGAGAATTCTTTTGTGTGCACTCTCCTCTCTAAAAACAAATCGCTGAAAAAAATATATTGAAAAGACGCAGGTACAAATTAAATTAATCGTCATCTCCTAAAACAATTTTGGGGTATCTAGATGAACTCAAGTAAAACAAAAGTGTCATTGCATTAAACGAGTGTTAAACTGAGAGAATATTTATAACTGGTGATTATTTCATGACCAATAACTCATTTATCAATATCTAATTTATCAATATCTCATTTATCAATATCTCATTTATCAATATCTCACTTATCAATATCTCATTTATCAATATCTCATTTATCAATATCTCACTTATCAATATCTCATTTATCAATATCTCACTTATCAATATCTCACTTATCAATATCTCATTTATTTGCTAATGTGAAAGCAGAGATGGTCATTTAAAGAAAACCTTTGGGATTCCTTGCAAAACAAATCAGTATGTTTATTGATTGATACTGGAGGGAGTTCATTCTTTCAAACTGTTTGTTTCCTCCATTCCTCCTCCATTTAATGATTTTTTTATATGGTCTAATTTATTATTTGAAATATCTGTCTTTGTTACTTCCCCCCTTTCCTCCCTCAAAACTGTAAATAAGAAATCCCCCATTTTTTGCCTGGAATAAGCAATTGTTTTAAGAAAAGCGTGAAAACGTTTCTTTTTAGCCAATGTTTTTATGATTGATTGCTTTTTATGTTTTACTCCTCCCGTTGTTTAATTGCTGTTTTAATTTAACAATACTTTCACTGTCTGTTTGCACTTTGAGATGTTTTCTGATATGTAAATTGCAATATAAATAAAATGTATTATTATTATTGTTATTATTATTATTATTATTATTATTATTATTATTATTATTATTACTAAAAAAATTATGAATCAAACTTCTTATTCAACTGATTTGCTTAAATTCAATCATTTGAATTCAGTTTGAGGA
Organism: Rhabdalestes septentrionalis; assembly: GCA_037832545.1. Classification (NCBI taxonomy): domain Eukaryota; kingdom Metazoa; phylum Chordata; class Actinopteri; order Characiformes; family Alestidae; genus Rhabdalestes; species Rhabdalestes septentrionalis. The sequence continues at coordinate 13,312,939 of JBBMFX010000080.1, read as the reverse complement.
AATAATGTAAATGGTAAAACATGGAGAACTGACTTGCTTGCGAGTCTTGTACAATGAAATGTTTCACACACCTTATCGTTCCTTGTCTTTATCTTCCGTTGTACTTGGTGTAATTGTAACATGCTTGTAGTACTGTTGGATTGATCTGTTGTTGTTTTTTTTTTTTATTAAATTAAATTTATGTTTTTGTTGTCCGTTTGTTTTGTTTCATTTATGTCCTCATGCATCTGAGTGAAAAAATGACAAGAGTACGCAAATCTGTCATCAGAGCAGTAGGAGATGTTTTCAGTATTAATCTACAATGTAGCCCATAATAAACACAAAGGAAATCGTCCAATGAGGAGGTGTGTCCACATTTTGGCTGGTAGTGTACATGTTCTCTCGGACAGGGTCTCCTCACACACACAGTGTGATTTAAAGCGAGGGATGATGGTTGATGCAGCTTTAGGCTTGGCCTGTGTGTGGGAGCCGCAGGGCCAGGGCCTGCTGGGGCCGGAGCTGGAGGAAACTGGAGCATATGTCGCATACACTAAGGTTCATCTGGTCCATATGCTGGCTGCGTCAGCACAGGCACGCACGTCCTTCAACACGCGCGCTCTGACACAAAGCCCATTACCCGGTCCCCGGACGTCCCGTCCTTGCAGAAGGACGTCACACAGCAACCCCTGCCAACCTCTTACAGCCGCTTAAACAGTGCGAAGTGCTTTAAAATTCATCAAGATCACTTAATTTCATTACAGGCTCCAATTGGATTAGCGATGCCGTAATAATAATAACGACATCATGCTAGAGAGCGTCCCTCCGGAGAACACACACATCGCTGAGCGCTGAGACACCGCTTCACGGTTCCTTTACACGTTCCGTCCCGGACTGCTGGAAGCCCAGGCGGATCTGGTTAAATAATATTTAGACGAACACACTCCATTCATAATTTCCCATCTTTATTCTGCCAGTGATTGGTACACATGGAGCAATCTAGGGCTCCAGGAAAACAGTGCGGATGCCAGAGATGGCGAGCTACTTCCAGGCCGTTTAGGGAAAAAGAGGTTGAGCTGGAGGCGATGAGGGGAAAGGGGAAAAGAGGAAACCAGCACCTCGGGGTGTCAGGTCTTATTCACACTCATTTTCCATACACACTCATTTCAGAGCTGTTTTCCACTTAGAACTTAAAATACAGCACATTGTGTGTGTGTGTGTGTGTGTGTGTGTGTGTATAATGCACAGGTTGGTATTTTTTCTGAACTATTGCTGTGTGTGTGTGTGTTTATGTGTGTGTAAAATGCACTGGTTGGTAGTTTAGAAAGAATGTGTGTGTGTGTGTGTGTGTGTGTGTGTGTGTGTGTGTAATGCACATGTTTGTTTCTGAACTATTGCAGTGCGTGAGAGAGTATGTGCGTGTGTGTGTGTGTATTCTTTTTTGAACTACTGCAGTGTGTGTGTGTGTGTGTGTGTGTGTGTGTGTGTGTGCGTAAAATGCACAGGTTGATTTTTTTCTGAACTATTGCTGTGTGTGTGTGTGTGTGTGTGTGTGTGTGTGTGTGTGT
>JBBMFX010000080.1:13290206-13302983 GCA_037832545.1 Rhabdalestes septentrionalis | reverse complement strand
AGAGAAACAAAGAGAGGGAGAGAGAGGAGAGAGAGAAAGTGAGAGAGAGAGAGAGAGAGAGAAACAGAGAGAGAGAGAGAGACAGAGACAGAGACAGAGAAAGACAGACAGAGAGAGAGAAAGAAAGAAAGTGGGGAGAGAGAGAAAGAGAGGAGGGAAAGAGAGAAAGAAAGAGAGACAGCATAAAGAGAAAGAGAGCCCCAGAGAGAGAGAGGGAGAGAAAGATATAAAAGAAAGGGGAGGATGAAGAAAAGCTAAGTAATGCCCTTCGTTTCTCTATTACTTGTTTCTGTCTCTTTCTCTCTCTCTTTTAATATGCGGTGGAAATCAGGACGATTTGATTTGTCAGAAAAAGTAATGAAACCAAAATTTTGACCAGTACTGGACAGTATTTTATCGTATTTAGATCAATCACATCACAGCACTCTTCTGTTATCTCACCAGCACTCAGAGGCACTTAAAAGCCCTTAATTACAAAGAGAGTCACATCCCAGAACACATTCTGCCCGTCCCAAGGTATCAAATCGCATATCATTACACACCGTGTATCGTGAGAATTTCCATCCCCGAAATGGAACACGGACAATAAAGCGGTACTTTTGTATCTGAGTTTCAAAAGAACCAAACAGTTCTGTGTGGGCCAGAAGTACTGTGTGTACCTTAACATTACAAAATTAAGTATTTGAGGGTGAGGAACTTCCTTATTTTTCAGAATTGTCCTCCCCCTTTCTCTGTAACGGGACCAGGGGCGTAGCACATGGGGGGAGGGGGGGTGGTTGGAGGGGTTCCATCCCCCCACACTTTTGTCAGGTTATGCTAAATTGATTAAATTATATTTATAACTTGGCATCCCCATCTCAGAACATACCCCACTTTTGGAAAGCTTGATACACCCCTGTACCGTCGTTTGGGATCACAGCCAGTTTGAATGGCCCACACTGCTGTGTCCCACAGTAACCCTCCCTCCCCCTGTCCCGTCCCGTCCCTACCCCCGCCCCCTGGGCCCAGGTCACGGCAGAGGCAGCCAAACATGAAAAAGCAAAGTGGCCGGCGCATACCTCTGTTATCTGGCATCACCCAATTCAGCTCTACCTCTTTCTTTCTTTCTCTCTTGCCAGCGGAAGGGCACGGCAGGGACAAAGTGGGACGGGACAGGATGGAACGGGACAGGGGGGGATGTTTGTAGGTGCATTTTTAAAATGCAAAAAAACAAGCCGGTACTTTGTTGTTGCATGTCGAGCCGGTACACCAGGAATCTTCTCTCAATGGGATACGGACAAAGGCCATGATCCTTTCCACAAAAAATACAAATAAAAGGTACGCCGCATTCCAAAGCAAAGGGGCCGCCGTCCCGGTCGCCAGCAGCAATTCCAGAGGCGGCTCCATCAGGGGCGACCCGGGACCACGTGCATTTTTGTTCTTTGGCTCTTTTGAAAAACGCTAAAGGCTTTTATTTGCTCCGTAACCCTTCCACTTACAGGCTAAGTGTCTGAGCTGACTTAATTACAGAGCGGAAAAATAAAAGGGGACCAAGCAAACTCCCGGTCTCGGAAAAACACAAATGAGATACGTTACCGAGAACGCACAGTTCCCTGAGTCTGAGAACAAATGCAAAAGGCAGGCGAGAGGTCGGATGAGAAAGAAAAACGCATTTAATTGAGCAAAGTACAAACGCCATGACCTCTGATGTTGAGGGGTCAGCCTTCCCTGTTGCCTGTGCGGCGCTAATGAATTGCTAAGTTTGTCTATTTGCATAATTCTGCATTTGAATAAAATCAGGGCAAGAGCTCTCTCCCCATCTCGGACTCGTCTTCACCACAACACGCCACACAGGAGACGACAAAACTCAGGCTGTTTCAGCTTTGCCACAAGTGTTTGTCCATTTTTATGTCATGTTATAAACCACATAAGTCTATTTGGGGTTACTCAACATGTCAAACACATTTAGGGCATTCGCTACACAATGTATCATCTGTTAACCATAATCCCAATATTGGTTTCTGAAGTATTTACAGGCTGACGTCTCCCATAAGCAAATGAGCCTCTGACAGTTGACCAATCACAGCTCTGTCTGAGTTACTGCGCTTTCTGATGTTAACTGTCTTCATGCAATCCAACAAAAGTAAAAGTATTTTCCTTTAACTCTTAAAGACCCTGATTGGCTGCAGTGATTTCAAAGGACTCGTATTCTACATTTTCCTTTTGTTTCATGATGACGTTTGTGTGGGTTTGTTTACCAAAAATAAAAGTCGTAATGAATTCTTATGCCATTTTCTATCATCTGTTTATCTCTTTGAATTTAACAGGCTGTTTCTTTTACTGTTACTTTAAGACTAATATATGTAAATAGACTCTTTTATAAATGGCTTCATTTTGTTTTTTTTCTTTTCTGATTGGCTACCTCTCTGCTCAACTCTTGCTTTGGGCTGGAGAAGGACATGTACGGAAATACATTGGATTTTGGGATTCACAAAAAGTGTGGCAAGTTGTTGACTGTCCGTGTGGATGGAGTGAATGTCCATTTTGAAAGTTTAACAACATTTACAGCCTTTTTAGTCCCAGAAAAGTGATTAATTGGGCCCTTTACTATATTGAGTATAAACAGTTTGGGAATTTAGGTGTGAAGCGGTACAATAGCATGTGGTGCTAATCAGCTGCTAGTAAGGGGGATGTATAATAAATCATACAGTTGCCCTTTAACAGCACCATTCCGATTTTATTCTGAAGACTCCATGCCGTTCAACCATTAGGGCCTTTGTAAGCGATCTCTGTGCTTCACTGTAGTGCTCTCTGTGATTTGCGAGGTGTGGTTTGGAGCGGCCTCTTTGCTTGTTCCTTTGCCACGAGGGCATTAAGCAGTAAAAGGCGCCGAATTCATTGCGTGGCTCTGGCAACATCAATCAGATTTGTGGCGAACCCTTTATCCAGGGCGAGCGTGTGAGGCCTCTATTAACTCAATTACTCTGGAAGCAGTGTCTGAACACACTCACCCCACCTCCACATACACATACACACACACACAAACACACATCAATCCTGCATCAAACTCACACACCCACACACAAAATCAATCCGCTAACTGGAGTACCTGCACACACACTCACGCACAGCGGAGCTCAAATCAGCCCCGGGTCCACACACACACAGACAGGGGTCTCGCACCAAGGCTCCGTGCGGCCCTGGCTTTCGGCGTGTTTGCGCAATCTGGACACGGTAAACATCGCCGCTGGAGACTCACACTCTCGGCAGATCTCCAGCGGCGTCAGAAAGGACTGGGAGGACAGAGATGAAGATGAAATCTCGCAGTAACAATTTCGGGTTAGCAGCGAGGCTAATCTTATCTCTGGTGCGCGGGTACAAATTAGCGAGCTTTTCCAGACGCAGGAAAACCCGAAAAAACACGAGGGAGCCTCTACGCAGCATTTATTCTCCTCCAGCCGCTTTAAATACACGAGCAGAATGACTAAATATAATGCCAGTGCAGCCACACGGCCCTCAGTGGAGGAGCAGCGGAACCGCAGATCTCTGCGCTAACTAGACGCCAGGCTGAAGGGGAACCGAACTGAGATTCACTTGAACCCATTCCTTTCCACCCCCTGGTCTAACCTGAGGGTGTAAACACACAAATAAACTAACAGGAACTCTGAAAAAAAACAACCTTACAGTAGGCAGTAAGCTAGAGTTTGGTGAAAAATAGAAGATATATATTTTCCATTCTGCCTGAAAGGTAGTCCATCATGTCTGCTAGAACATTTCTCCGCCACAGCAGAATCTTTGCTACCACAGGAAAAAAACAAACAAACACACCCTCTTTCAAAGCCAAACTGAGAAACCAAAGTTGGTCAAGCACTGATGACAAAAATTTGTGAGACATCTCCATCGACAAAATGAAATTACAAGCCACCCTCAACCCCCACATAACAAAACTGTGAGCTACACCCAACAGCACAAAACAAATTGCGAAACAAATCACATGCCACACCCGCCGTCTCTAAATAAGAACTCCCTCACAAAACAAAGTTGTGTCGCAATTCCATAAACCAAGAAAATTATATCAATAACTACCCAACATACCCCAAAGCAAAAACCCCACACCACTCAAACACACTCAAAATGAAATGATCCCTTACCCCAACAAAATAACACGTCACCCCCAACCCATAAAACAAAACTGTACGGCCCCCAGCATCACCTCATAAATGTAAATCTTGCACTATCACCAGCACCTCCTTTTTAACAACATGGCACACCATCCCCAACACCCCCCATTGAACAGATGCTGGATTTCCCATTATCGGTGCAACCCTGGTTAAAACTCAGTTCACGTGGCAGCCTCTGCCTGTCACAGACTTAAAGTACACTTCTGCGTCGTGTGTTTGTTGGTTTGTCCCCCTTTTTAATGACCCGTTTTAACTTTTTAAAGCAGTTCTGGGACTTTATTTCTGTCAGTTTGCACAAACAAAACAGCGCGGAGCCGAATGCCACACGGCTTCCTCTGGAGACCTAGTGCACCAATAAGGGTGGAAGAGAGAAGCTTCTCCACTCTGCATATTACCCTCCAAAAATATATCGTCTGGGACAGTTCTAGTACCACTTTAATGATTTATTCATTCACAGTTCAGCTTGGCTGGATACTGCATTTCTGGGTTCTGATACTACACCACCACAAACAAACACAGAGGCGCGACCAGCTCTGCTGTGATTGATTCCTTGTTTGAAGTGCAATCAGTAACTACAGCCCTTCCCCTGACGTTCCCAGCCCTCCTGGGCAGACCCCCCCATCTAATCTTGGTCCCACCGGGAGCTGTTCCAGCCTCAGGCATATTTACTTTGCCACCAGCCCTGGCAGTGATCCAGAACAATGGAGCTCATTGCAAGACGAGCCGAATCCCGACAGCACTCGTAGATCACCGAGGTCACGGAGGGCGGAAGAGCAGGTCAGGTGCTCCCGATGACCTGCATCTTTTGGGTTAATGGCGGTGCCGGCCAGACTAGGACTCCAGTGTCACGCCTGGCTAAATATATCAAGCTGAGATGCGTCAGGTGAAGGGCGGCCCACTAATCCAAGCACCTATAACTGCATTAACAGGAAAAGTTCAGAGGTTTCCAGTGGCCACTCAGAAGCAGAGTTGACAAAATATCAGCACCTGATTTATAAAGACTCACCACAGGTGGTACCAACCCAATATCAGTTATGGCTAATTGGCCAATCTTGTCGGAAAATGCTTGAACAGACACTTTTTTACTGTGTAATGTAGAGCTGGGTAACAAAATAACAACACAACATGCCAGACCCTGCACTTCCGAGCATCTCAAAATATTTCAACAGCACTGAACAGCCTCCTGTTCTAAAGAAGGCATAATTAGGCCTGTTTATTTGGTTTAGGGCAGTGTGTGAGATGCTGAATAGATCTTTTGTACTCAAACTAGAGCTGCTTGAACAACCAAATATATTTTAAATCATGGAAGCAAGATAAAAGAAAAAGCCTGCTTTTTATTTTGCTGATTACTTTTATGTTTATTCATTTATTTCACTGTAGAATGCATGTGCTTATTCCATTTTTTGTTTGCTATTTAACTAAAAATCCACTTTTCAATAAACACATGTTTCCAAAGTCCAAAGTAATTATGATTTTTGCTAAAATCGACTTTTCAAAAGCTATTACAGTCTTCTTTTGGATGCTCATACTGCATTTAGAGAAGCGTTCCAATTAAAAAGAAGCTCCTTTGAAAGTTAATCGATTTTAAATAAGAAGTATGCAATCAGTATCAGCTTGGCTATGGCCTGCGTTGCTTTCAGCCTGACATCAAAGTACTTTGAACATCTGGATCTTTAATTAGCCAAGATGCTCACCGTGAGAAACATTGTGATTGGTTAGGGGGGCTCATTTGCATATTGCAGGCTTCAGCAATATCAACATAGCAAAGAACGTTGTACTAAGCCGTTGAGAAACACCAGAGATCATTTAGGGTCCCTCTATGGATCTTTGGAGGTGGCGAGTCTGGCCAAAAGATGCTGACACAGGCAACAAAAGGCACCAAACAATGCCGGGCTGCAAAAGAGTTAACGTTCCAGGCAAGCTTAATCAAGTCTTTGCAGTCTGGATTTGTGGCCAAGTATAAACCAATCTCAGCTGAGTATTAAATTGGATCAAACAAACAGTTGCCTTTCTCTTCTCCCTGTCCTGCTATTCTGGGACACCCCCCAGACCCCCCCCCTCCTCCTCCTCCTCCTCCTCCTCCTTTCCAAAACACCAACTCGCTCAGAACAAAAGAGGTGCAAATGATCAATAAACGTCACATCATCTGAATGAGGCAGGGCACAATCTCCATAATACTGGGGGAGGAAGACAATGACTGGCAGATGGTCCTGCAGGGGAAGAGCCCCCTTGCCAGCGCATCCTGTCATGCTAAATTTACCACCGCAAAAAGCGAGATTTCCCTGCAGGGACGCCTAACAGCCACGGCTAATTTATCCACCTTAATAAAGTGCCATGCAACACCTTCAGCTAAATGAGCACTTAATTTAATACCTACAAGTTTGGAGTAAACTTTTTGTAAAAAAATTATGCTAAGCACAGGGTCCGCACTGCTGAGTGCATGCATGCTAAGCTTATGTTTAATGTATGACATTTTCACAGACCCATTTGTACATTAATTATGCATGCCGCGGCACAGAAATACACTTTCAGGAAAAAAAAGGCAGAAGCCCACATTAGACCACAAATTAAAAATTTGGTACACATTAAAGAGGAGCGCTGCTGCATGTGGGGAGCATGGGGTTCCGAAGACTGGGTGGGCAGTGCTGGAATTCCAGACTGCTTATTTTAAGCGTTTTTGGCACAGGTGCTGGCGGTGACCATGGCCAGCTGAGAGAAGTATTAATACATTCTTTGTGTGGCAGTAATGAGGCCAGATCTTGACTTTTGCCACAGAAACGAGTTTCGGTTCAAACAGCAAAAGCTCCTTTATGCAAACCCACTCTAACACGCAGCTGTCCCAGATACCTAATTCATATGTGCTGTTTGTTTGAAACTATCTGAAGTATGGAGGAGGAAAAGAAAACATTTGAAGGGAAAACGTAGGTGGGTTGGTGTGGGGGGTGTGTGGAAGGGGGGGTGATTGGGAAGGATGTGGGGGAAGTGCACCGCAGTCCTCTTAAAACCAAGGCAACTTGCTTGGAATGTTTACAGCACGTCTGAGAGACAGCTGCTCCATCTGTTCCTGCCGTCAATTCTGTCTCCTTACACCAAGAAACCCAAAGATGCAACTCAACAGATTCCTGCCACCAACGCCAACCTACATGTGCACCTGACCAACAATGTGCAGGGAAAAAAATTCAGAATCTACTCGGTAACACCACAGCTGCGTGCTCTGCCGTACCGCCGCTCATATTCATGCATAGGCGATTTGTTTCATGAAATATTCATCACCAGACAAAATAATCACTCACACTCACTTTCTGCATTTTGAGATATAACCCAGCAGTGAAGCAGACCACCTTCTTAAGGTGACGAAAACAAAACAACTCACCAGTTTCTTCATCGATGGAGAAGATCCCGAGACCAGATCCATCCCGAATAGAGTAGTGGATTTCTCCGTCTCTGCCTTTGTCCTCATCCTGAGCTGTGACTTTCATGACCGAAGTTCCAACTGGCACGTCCTCTTTGATAAATCCCTTATCCACGAATGATGGGAACCATGGGCGATATAGGTTCTCATTGACATCCACCACCTCCACCTCAATGTGACAGGTTGAGGACAAAGAAATGGGTTTGCCTTTGTCTTTCGCCTTTGCTACAAGACTGTAAACTTGCTTTTTCTCGTAATCCAGGTTTTGCACGATTCGCACCGCGCCGCTGAGTTTGTCCACTTCAAACCTTCCCTCACCGTTGTCCACAAGGCTATATCGTACCTGACTTGACGGCCCAACATCAGGGTCATGAGCTTCCAACCACATAATGACAGTACCAATAGGCAGGTCTTCTCTGACCTTCACCTGATAATTGGGGGGGATAAATTTTGGGGGATTGTCATTGACATCTTCCAGTGTGATTTTAAGGGACACGGTGGACACTAGTTGAGGTTCAACAGTAGCTTGGTCACGGGCCGCGATCCTGAGCACAAAGCCAGGCTGAACCTCCCGATCTAATTGCTTTTTGACCGTAACAACTCCAGTCTTCTCGTCAATGGCAAACTGATCTGTGTCCGCTAAAATAGAGTATCTGATAGCACCATTGTCTCCCAGATCTTTATCTTTAGCCTCAACCTGTATGATCTCAGTGCCTACAGCTGTATTCTCACTTATTTCCACTGCATATGAGTCCTGCAGAAACTGGGGACTGTTGTCATTAGCATCTGTAACCTTGACGTCCAGCAGGCGTGATGATGACTTCTGAGGTAGCCCAAGATCGTACACAGTAATGTTAAGTGTGTAGTGATCAGCTGTTTCCCTGTCAAGTGGAGCGTAAACCTTCAGCCATCCATCGTCCATATCAACAACAAAGCGACTCTCGGTGTCACCACCTGATATGACATACACAAGTTTGCCATTGAAACCACTGTCCGAGTCCGAGGCACTCAAATGCACAATCCGAGCACCGACTGGCAGGTCCTCCTTGATCTCCACTACACTGGGGAAAGAGTCTGCAAACTGGGGAACGAAGCGGTTGACGGCGTGAATGTCTAAGAAGTTCTCATCAGGTTCTCCTGGGCTATGAACCTTGCTGCCTTGCAGCAGCTTTTCCGCCAGCATAGTGGCCACGCCAGTGTCAACACACTTAACTTGAACTGGTTTACGTGCTGTTATAACAGTGATGTTCAAGAACATAGGCTGAGTTTCATGTTCTCCATCACTGGCTGTGATTTTCAAGCTGTGGAAGGACAACTTTGCGGCCTCTCCCTCGCTAAGGGGCTGCTTCAGAGACAGCACGCCCGAGTTGGGGTTCAATTCGAACAGGTTTAGGTCATTTCCAGCTTTTATCACATACCTGACCAGCTGGAGCTCGTCAGCGTCAATGGCTGACACGGTTGCGATCTGTTCCCCAGTGCCGTGGTCTCTGGGGATTGTAACCTCACAGTCCACACTTTCAAAGAGAGGCATGTTATCATTTAGGTTGCTGAGGGTGATGGTGACCTGTGTCTCCACTTCACGACGAAAAGGTTCGCCCCAGTCTGACGCTCGCACGCGTAAATTATAAATCCTCGGCATCAGTTCATAATCTAGCTGTTCTGAGGTACTGATGACTCCAGAGAAGTAATCGATAACGAATGGCTGAGGGTTCACATTAGCTATGCTGTATGTAACATAGCCATTCTCGCCACTGTCCAGATCAGTGGCCTTAACTGTTAAAACACTAGTACCTACAGGCATGTTTTCATCAACACTGGCTTTATAAGACGACTGCTCAAACTCCGGGGCGTTGTTGTTCACGTCGGTCACATCAATGATAACTTTGGTGGCTACTTTTTTGTCACTTGTAACAACATCTAGATCATATCGGGGTAAACGGTCGGCATGGAGGGGCCCAGCTGTTGTAATTAAGCCAGTATCAGGATTGATGGCAAATTGACTTTTATCTAATTTTAGTTTGAAAGCGTACTTTAATTGCGGATACTTTGGCACAGCTGCGACCATCACAACAGGAGTGTGCAGTGGAGCGAATTCACTTACATTCACCCTATAAACAGCTTGCTCGAATTTGGGTGGCCCTACCTTAAACTGTGGGGATGTGATATGGATGACTTTAGCTGAGGAAAACTGGGGTGGGCTGCCTTTGTCCTTTGCCTGCAGAGTGAGGTTGTAACCATAAGGCTGGCTGTCCCAGTCAACCCCCTTCAATGCTTTAATTTTGTATTCCTTACTGCCGGGACTGGTCCTCATAGCTTTGAACTGCTGCAAAGGGTCTCCTGCTACTACGCTGAGAGAGGCAATCTCACCATTGGCTCCCTGGTCATCATCCTCAACGGTAACTATGGCGTACGTGGTGTCCTTGTCAGTATCCGAAGGTGCAAGTGTAACAGCAGTGATGACGGGAGCATGCTCGTTATCCTGCTCCACTCGTACCGTTAGCTTAGCCATGCTACTAAAGCCACTGCTCCCGTACAGCTTCATCCCGCGGTCTACCGCTAATATCTCCAATTCGTACAACTTTGTCTCTACGTAGTCAAGCTTTCCGGTCAGAGTGACCACGCCACTTGTGGGATGGACCGCAAACATGTCAGTCCACTCTCTAAAGCTGTAGTAGTACTCTCCGTTCGTACCGATGTCGGCGTCCGTCGCCGTGACCTTGGCGATGCTGGTGCGTATCGCCGTGTTCTCAGGCAGGGACACGCTGTATGAGGTGGGAGAAAAGAGAGGCCGGAGGTCGTTGGTGTCCAGTACCTGAACCCTGACCCGTGTTCGGGCCTCTGCGTTCGTGTTCTTTTCCACAGATTTGACTGTGAGCACATAGTGGTCTCGAACCTCCCGATTGAGAATGGCAGAGTTGCCTCCTTTGGTCCTTATTCGCAAAAAGCTAAAGTCTCCCAACTGATATTCCTCGGCTTTGAAAAAATTCTCGTTGTCACCAGACATGATTTTGTATTTGATTTCCCAGGAAGGGTCCGTGACATAGATGCCCATTTTGACCGGGCTCTCCACGTAGGTCTTAGCAGCAGAGTTCTCGTATATGGTGGCGTTGTAAGAAGGATGAGTGAAGCGAGGGAGGGACGATACCTCCAGCCCCTGGTTACTGCTGCAGCCGCACAGGAGCAGCAGCTGCACCAGCAGCAGTGGAGTCACCTGGTTCTGCATGGCTGCGGGGCACTCTTCACCAAACCACCTGCAAAAAGGAGGAGGGACACATGAGATTCATTTTTTTTGTATTATGTTGTCTTCCTTTCTATTTTTTTGCTATATTGATAAGTCTGATGTCCCTAAATACCAAGAGATACAATTATAAAAGTTTCAAACTTGTCTAGTTGTGGGAATGAATACCAGATGGTCAGGCGAATGCCACACAGTCTACAATCAGCTGCCTGACATTCATAAACCTTTCCAGTGAACGTTAATGGCAGAACCAGCTTGGCGGAGCAGATATGATGAGAGTAGCAGCTAGTGGAGTAGCGGCACTGGTTTCCTCCCTGTCTGCATTTCCAGCCCCTGTAGTCTCAACAGACGCCGTGAAGGAACAGAGTGTGAGTGATTACCGGCAGCGAGCCCTGGGAGGACGGCTCCATTTGTCTTAGATATACACAAATATACACATCCCTCTGCCTGTTGTGTGTATAAGCTGTGCTGAGATTCCTAATCTCTAGACCTTGTTTGGCTTGGAACTCCACGTTCCTCCAGAGATACGAGCTCAAAGTCATTACAGAGAAATAGATGAGGGGCATGAATTCAATTAGAGTTTCACATTCAGTGGATCCTGACACTAATTCATAGCCCTGGACTGCATGCCGTGCGTGAAAGAACATTACACTGCGATTCTATCAGTTTTTTAAAAGCATAATTGCAAAATGAAAATTGGATACGCTTAGCAAATATTTCGATTTTTTATAGTTGGGTGAATGGAACCAGACGTATCCAACACTATGTATTCACTACCAGTGAAGCTTCACATGTCTTTATATGTTGACTTCATAATTGGTAAAATAGTGAATCTGAACCAAATTAGGTTTAGGGAACTATTTTACATCCACACGTTAGACATGTATCACTCCACCATGAGTTTAAAATGTGTTTTTCATGGAAACCTTTTCAAAAACATGATAAAACAACGTCTCAGGCATCAGGCAGCATGATAATTTGATTGTGAGAAAGAATATAGAAGCAGACGTCTGGTTCCATTCACCACCACTGTAAACTATTCAGGCTTGTTGATTGTCCTCCAGAAGAATAAATTGAACCCAATCAAAACCCAGTGAAAGTTTGATTCTTACAACAATCCAATGTTAAAAATCTTAAATAATAGATTAAACTTGATAATATAATCAGTCTAGAACATAATTGAGTATTAATGCATCTGTTTTTCCTAGTCAAGACATTTGAAATGCACAGGCATGTGGCAATTACATTACTCCCCCTTTTCATTACCCCCCTCTCCGCGGGGTAATTAGACTATTTATACCCCCAGGAGAATCAGGCTCTATCACAAAACCAAGATATCGGATTTAATCCTAGAAAACTTTCTCCAACTGCAGCTCATTCAAAACTTCTCTTTTTCCTCCACTGCACTCATGCATAAAGACTTTTTGAAGCAAAAGTCTTTACCCCCATCCCCCCATGCCCACTTCTAGCAGTCCCGGGCCAGATGCATGGGGGTCCTGCGCACGAGCCAACAAAAACCTGGACAAAACCAGCCTGGACCAGATTTAACACACAAAACGAGCAAGCGTTCAGTGCAACAGCTCCGAAAAACAAGAAGCAAACCGTTAGAATCAAGCCGTTAGATTTAAGTCGTTGGAGTTCGCATGGAAGAGGGTTCAGCCAGACCAACCGTCCATACAAAAGAGGACACTCGCGCTCCAAAAAGTTTGGAAAAAATCTTTAAAATCTCATTTTTAGTCATTTAAAATCTCGCACACCATATAAAAACAATCTCTCGTACCTCTTCCAGCTCTGGAGGCCCTCGCGCGTTGCTGTTTTTCTGCAGTTTGTTATAATATCCACATTTCTGCATCGTACCTCCACTCTGCTCGCCTCGCGGACACTAAAAACCAACTCACGCGCACTGCTCTCGCTCTCTCTCTCTCTCTCTCTCTCTCTCTCTCTCTCTCTCTCTCTCTCTCTCTCTC
>JBBMFX010000080.1:13241761-13266394 GCA_037832545.1 Rhabdalestes septentrionalis | reverse complement strand
CAAACATAGTATTCATTTTTTTAAAATGTCTAAAAGTCTCGTCTCGTTCTCGTGAACTCAGTCTCGTGTCTTGTCTCGTCTCGTGGGAAAAGCGTCTAGTCACACCCCTTATATATATATACAGTATATGCAGTAAAATTGCAATACTGATCATTTGTCCATATCGTGCATTTCTAGGTAAGTTCAGTTGGTCTGTATCCTTTCTGTACCATGTCCAGGCCTGTTCCGAGTAACCCAACTGTTTTAAAAGTAGCCCGGCGTGTTCAGGGCCCTAAGCGCCTGGACAGGAACAGAAAAGAACGACTAATTGGCTTTGGTATTTGACTGCTTTTAGCCTTTGGGTCAGAGCCACAGCGTGGCCTGAAAAGACACTGGCCTTCAACTACAGCCACCTCAACCAATACATAAGGGCCTCTCTCTCTTTCTGTCTCTCTCTTAGTGTCTCATTTTCTCTCCCTCTGATCCCCCTCATCAAACCTGAGCTCACAATGACTGAGGTGGAATCCTGAGATGCATGAGTGAGGAATTAAGTGACACCACAATGATAGACCAACCATTACTTATTCCTTCCAGATGAGCAATGCTGAGATTAATTTGCACCACAGGCAGTGAAGTTGCTTGAAGAATTAAAATCCCCCATTCACAGTTTATCTAATAGAGACAGATTCTTGTTGAACACAATGTTAGAGATGAATGCTATTTAAACAATAGCATTATTGCGATTTTACTGCCACGCATTGCAACTGCAAAACTTTCACTATATTGAAGGGCCCATATTATCACATTTCTGGCATAGAAAAAAGTCTAAGGCTACATCCACACAAAGCCGTAAACGGCGATTGTTTTCAAAACGATTTGCGTAAAGATGGAACCAGCTCCGAATATAACCGCGTCTACACATGCGTGGATCCTATCTCGGACCAAGGCGTCTCGTTATTTATCTAGTGCTGTGTTGTATTTGATGTCTCTCTCTCTCTCCCCCTCTCTCCCAGTGTTGTATTGATGTCTCTCTCTCTCTCTCTCTCTCTCTCTCTCTCCAACACCTTATAATGTATCTCCTGATTCTGGCTACATCTGTTTAGCTCCACACATTCATGCTCTAATTCACTAGCACCTTTAATGTTTAAAATCAGAGTTTGTTTGACTTCTTTTAATTTAGGAGCTAAAATCAGTTCCTGAATTCTGATGGTTTATTCAGGATTGCAACACCATTCTCAACACAAATGTACTAAATGGAGCTCCTATCACTAAAAAAAATCTTTAGATAAAACGCTTGAGTTGTAACTTACCTGGTGAGCCCACCAAACCATCAGATAGGAGAAAGCAGCAATCCAGGTGATAGAGCCCAGAAAAGTGAAAGGAAAAAACTTTTTTGCTGTCTGCGTGAACAAAAGAGAAACAAACACAGAACACATGAATAAATTAGGAAAAAACAATACAAGCAAAACAACCTAAACAAGCCCAAATTAAACAAGAAGTTCGATCATCCATGATGTTTTAATTGAGGTGTAACACGTCAGATGTAGCCAATGTGTAAAACAACCCCTACAAAAATACAGCAAATATCATACCCCTCACTTCTTCGTAATCTTCTTCCAGAGATCTTTCATTTTTAATGTGGTCTTGAGGCACATTTCTCCAGATTTCCTAAATACTCATTTTCAGTTCAGTGGTTTTTGTTAAGATTCACAATGGCCTACATATGGTTCGTTAAAGCATAAACACAATCTAACTGAAGTCCTGAACCAATCAAGAAACAGGAGCAGTTTATTCTCGATGATCAGGAGGTGATCATGCTGAGTGATGGGGGAGAGGGCGGTCCACCCTGTGAAAACTTTTTATTGTGCTCCTGACCAAAGACGGCTGTGGATCACACTTATAAACTCTTTGTGAATTTGTGCTCATTAGATTATTGGACAGATGACATTTCAGTTAGGCTTTCTTACATCTCTGCGGACGTCTGCAAGCGTGAGCCAAAGGGGAAAAACGATGGGAAAGATGAAAAGATATGTCGCTCGCTTCCGGTTCGTGTCGGGCCAAGCCAGGCTGAGAGGCTGATCTTCGTCCTCCTCTTCCACTTCAGCCTGCAGAAAAAACACACGGTTACTTGGTCTGTTCTGTAATAGTGTGCTCTGATGAAACCAAAGAACATTTGATTCATAACACTAAACATTTTCTTTAGTAGAGTACATTTAAACCCTAAACATTAACCAAAGCTAAAACTTGTCCAAATGAAATCTGACATTTACAAAGTTCTGCACCAAAACGTCATTTCTTTTAGCATCAGATCAAATCAGATCCAGCTTGCTTTTCTTGCTTGAATGATTTATCATAGAGTTACTCATTATATGCATGTTAATAACATATCACAATGCAGCTGATTAGGCATTAGTCTTAGCATGGGTGTTTTTTTTATTATTTCTAAATGACATCATCACTTAATTTAGTCTCTTTGCGTTTTGGCCTCACCTCCTGTCCTACACTGCCGTTCATGGGCGGAGTTACTTCCACCTCCACGTTGCTGCTGTTGGGCAGGTTCTTGTCTGCAGTGAGACAGATAAAGTGGAAAAATTATTAAAGGATAGGCATAATCAGGCATAATCAGAAAGTGAAAATAAAGGCACATAAACTGAATCATTAGTCATAGGGGGTTGGTAGGAGCCTAATGGGTAAAACACTTGCCTGTGAACCCGATGACCACAAAGATGCCAGTTCAAATTTGGTCATTTCATTTACTGTCCAAAGAGTCCAGGGCTCCCGTTAGGGACTGCTTTGGTTGATTTCCCTCTAGTTAACTGAGTTGATTTGAGTGTGTTTAAAATGGGCATTAAATTGTGCAGAGCTATGGAACTTACATCTGACAAAACCATGCAGCACTGTGCAAAAGCCTTCATTCCCCCCTTAATTTCTCTTTGAATCACTTTTTTGGTGTAAAAATATTATTTTCAGACAAACTGTCTTATATTTGTCACAATGGGGAGATTAAATGAAAGAAATGTGAGACGAGTGTCTAAAAATACATGGAGCCTAGATAATTGCGTGTTCCCAGTACTGTGTGTATGTTGGGTGTAATTTATTGCGATGATTTAAACCTCTCTTAATGACTGTCTGTTATCCATATAATTAAGAAAAAAATCAAATAGGTGGAGTTTCTTCTACTACGGTTTCTCGGAGTGACATGTTGAAGTCAAGACACTTTAGTTTCCAGAATGACCAGAATAGAAATACAGGACAGTATAGAGAATAGAGAACATAAAGATAAAACGTGTAAAAGCAAAGAACTCACCCACACCGTTTACGTCGTCCTGTCCCTTTTTTCTTGCGATCTTGTGCAGAATAGAAGCTTTTTCCTTGAACTTCCCTAAAACACAGATACCACACTTCAGCTCTACTGTGTGAGCATTACAGTATTTTTCACTGAAATAGGCAGTGTGTGTGTGTGTGTGTGTGTGTGTGTGTGTGTGTTTATGTGCATGTATGTTTTCTTCAAGACTGTGTGTGTGTGTGTGTGTGTGTGTGTGTGTGTACACTTCCAGTCAAAAGTTTGGACACACCTTCTCATTCAACAATACCCTTTGTGTTTATTATGGGCTATACTGTAGATTAATACTGAAAACATCTCCTCCTGCTCTTATGGGAGCTTTACACTCTCAGTATTTTCTCAATCATATTAATGAGGAATCCTGGAATGGTTTTTAACAGGAGTTCGTTGTCAAGAGTTCATTAGTGGAGTTTTTTCCTTAATGGGTTTGGATCATCAATTGTAATGGTCGAGTCGGTATACAGTTAGTGATCCGGCTCCACTATGGTTCTACTGCACATTATGGCAAGAAACATTTAGTAAAAAAGTTTTTTTAAACAACGATTACCTTATTACAGAACAGATTCTGGTTTGTTTAACTCTTTTTGTTTACTTCATAATTACATGTGTTACTTCATTATGGTGTTTATTTTCAGTATGAATCTTCAATGTAGACAATAATGAATATGGTTGTGTGTGTGTGATAGAGTGTGAGTATGTGTTTTTACCCTCACTTAGGGGATCCAGTGTGTGGATCATCAGCTGGAAGATGCTGTTCCTCATCAGTGAATTATGCAAAGAGGCTGAGCTTCCTCCTCTCTGGAGGCGGGGCTTTGCCTGAAGGACAGACGATGAGAAGGTCAGTTTAATGTCTTGTGCCATATAATGAAATAGCATGTCTCCTACAGACTGACTCATGACATGATGAGATAAATACTGATACAGGGACATAAATAAAAGTAAAATTACGTACCGACAGTTTGTTTTCATCATCTGGAGGAACGTTGGCCTTCATAAAGACAGAGAGACATAATTCATAAAATTTTAACAAAAATTTATATCACAATCACAGAGCCACACTCATTTTGTTAAAGTGTTGCTTTGTTTCACCATGTAGAGTTCACCTGTTTTTCAAGAGCCTGTAAAAATCTAACAATAGTTTAATCAAAGGCCTTCCTGTGTGAAGGGAAATCCATTTCTATTTTTGACGGATCAGCTCAGTAGTTAGGTTACATTTAAAGGTAATATAAAGGATTCTCAGTTTATAATAAAACTGTTCTATAAGATTTTCTACAAGAGTTATGAGCACATATAAGTTCATTTTATACATCTCACTGAAAAATAAAATCTACAAAAGCTCAGTTATAATGTAATCACAAATTGCATGTTTATGAAGTTAATGAGTAAATAAAATATTTGTTTAGACGGAACATCTAACAAGAGCTAACAGCAATATTAGTTTTGGTGTATGAAAATATTCACTGCAAATTGAACAGCTGGCTTCAGGCATGCATTATTTTGTCTTAATTTTTAAATGCATTTATAATATAACTGCCTTAATTTGTCAAACTGACTGAAGAAACTCATCCAGGGATGTGATTGGTCAAGATGTTCATGGTGAAATGCACATAGTTAGAGTCCTTGTGCATATTGCAGGCCAGTATTACTATTAACAAATATATTGAAATGTGTCACTTTAAAAACATTACATAAAAATAAAAGAAGACTTTAGATTTTTAGAGTCCCACTGCTCTGCAAATTTTAGCATATTCTTGTTCAAACTCACTCAAATCTAATCTCAAATTATTAAAAGGTAATTTCACCAGCCAGGAGTGTTAACATGTAAGAAACAATTATTGGTCTTGGTGCCGAAAGTTTCAGTATAGAAAGGATCCAGATGTCTGAAGCATTTAAACAGTTAAATAACTTGCACAAATTATTCCATCATATGGGTCTGGTTGCACCGCCTGGCGCCTGAGACAGAGTTCTGAGAAGATTTTGGACCTAAAACTTAACCTGTTCATGGTGGAGGGATGCATGCAGGGTGTTGTGAGGTATTGAATCTGATTTATTTCAGATTCAATATTTCACATCACCAATATCCATATAAACACTCAGACATGTGGAGCTTCACTCGGAGGCGATAGAGAATAAAACGGCTGGTTCCTTTCACCCTCAATCTTCATGGATGTTTTGTGAGCAGCTGAATATTAATAAAGAGCATACTAAAACCAGCTCTGGGAAATCATAAAATGTATTTGCTGACACTATTCTAAAATAATTTGTGTTTTTACACATGTTGTATTTGCTAATATTAATATAATTGACTTCCAAAATACTCTTTTTTAGTTTAGAATGTATTCAGAGCTCCATATTTCAGCATTTTTACACAGTCTTAGAAGTCATTAAATAACTATTTTACTCAGTTAAAACCATAGTTGGAACAAAACGTGTGCCTCAAAATATTAGTCATAGAATGGCTGCTAATACTGTTTTAGCTATGCTTGAGTACTTTAGTCCATATTTATAGACCAATTGTCAGCCATGTTAGCACAGTTGTAGATCCACTGGGTGTTGGTATTGGGGCTGTTTAGTTAGGTATAAACTTCCGTTATTTGTTGGGCACTTTAGCCTTGTAGCTAAGGATGTAAACCTCAGACATTGAGCATGTCTTGGCTTATCCACTACATTTTCATAGAAATTAGGCTCTCTTAAACTTTGGGATCTCATAAATAAATGAAGTCTGGAAAACTTAATTCAGGTAAGTACTAACAGCGTCTAACAAAGCATAACCAGCAGTAAGGTAGCATTGGACATTAGCCGAAGTTCATTAGCTGTAGGCTACTGTAAAGAGCGATCCCCAAATGGCCAGAGCATGATGGAGTCATTATCATGCTTGTCAAATCTACAACTACTGTATGATGCCATAGCAAGCAGTATCTTTTCAGTGGATCTCTGTATAGTGAAGTTTGAATATTTTTTATTAATCTAACAGCACCAGGAATTCTGTAAAATGAAGTTGCCTGAATAAGGATTTTGTTAAATATATATTGCCTCTTTTAGAGATGACTTCCCCATTTTAAGGCCTCCATATTTCTTAAATGCGTTACATCTAAGCAGAATCTGACTCTTCGACCTTGCTGATAAACCGAACTTGGGACGGATCCGTAAATACTAGCTCTTCTGAAACATGCCAGAGTTGCACAGTTAGAAATGTAATTTAATGTAACATAAGCTGCTCTGTTCCTGAAGCTATTTTAATGGAATTAATCACGATCTAAATAGGGGCCCAGATTAGCGAAGGCATAATTAGTTCAGGGCCCTTGTTAAACATGTATGGCACGAAGTTTGTGGTACCAGTTACATTGGGCATAAGAGTGTGTTCTGTTCAGTCAGGAAGGGCCATCTGCAGGTTTCCCAACTTATTAAGGGGTTTTGCTCCAGATATTTCTAGGATTTTCTTGAAGTTGTGTTTTTAATATTTTAGACCATTTGACTGCTCCAGCTGAAAGCAATTTCAGAATGAAGTCCATTGGCCAGTTTAAGCTTTCAGTGTTGTTTCCTTCCCTCAATAGCAACAATATATTTTCTATACTTTTCAATTACAAATTTTCAAATTAATACAAATTATTATGTTCTGTGTACTGATGGCCATCTGAATAGCCTGTTACCAGCTAAGGTTGGAAACTGGGTTGATCTAGATCATAGTAATATTAGGTAAAAGTCAGAAAGGCATGATTAAGCACCTCCAGAAAAATAACCTTTGGAAAAGATGACAAAAAGTAACAGCAAATAAATGGACTTCAATATTTACATAGATGAGATACACCAGTGCAATTTTATTGAGCAACACATCGGAGTCTATATCAATTGATTATAAATCGGGTATTTTTAATGCTACCTGTCAACCCCTTTATATTCATGATATATCTGTTCATTGTTTTTGCGATAGCAGCCTTTATAATATTAGTCATAGAAGGCTTAAAAAGCAAACAAGCCTCTGGTTTTCCTGACATGGTGACCAATCACAGCTCGAGGTGAGTTACTGGGGGTTCTGATGAATTGAGGTTTTTAACCATTAAAATTGTTTGAGTACCGGTGTATGAATGCCTGTCACTAAACTGTTGTAGTCAGAATAAGGAGATATATTTTAAATGTGTTGTACTTACTTACATCATAAATCTTAACTATTTTTGTATCCTATTTTCTATAACATATGACATTCAAGGCTTTTAGAGTCCAGAAAAGATTATTTTTATTAAACTAAACTTTATTAAACTAACAGATATTGCAATAGTATTATGTAGGAGTAAAATTGCAATTCTGATAATTTGTCCAAAGTGTGCAGCCCTAATTCAAAATATAACAAGGAAAGACCGAACACCACATGATAAATTTATGAACTGCAATGCTCTTACAGCTCAACATAAGCATAAAAGTGTAAATTAATGCCCTCCATATTTCTCGGTGGCAGAATTGTGAGGGCACACTATGGGACATTTCTTTTTGTACCCAGCAGCACCACACGAGGTTCTGGAAACGAGTCAGATTATTCTGGCAGCCAGTAGGAATCTTAAGCACTGGCACGTTCTGTTAGCGATTAGCTTAGCCAGGCTCACGTTCCTCTCCCTCACCCTGTCCTGCTAGTGGCAGGTAGAGGATAAGTTTGTGGCCTGTGGCCTGCAGGGCGGAGAGAAAATGACCTGAGCAAGGTATTAAGGCAGAGGTCAGCCAACTCCAACTCTGCCTGACACTAAAGAACCTCCTTATCCTTCATTTAAAATTAGCAGTATGGGACAGACATCTGGAATTCAAACATCTCTCAAATGCAATGATGTTGCATCACATTGTTTGTGCTGCTTCCTCATAGCACACATATTGTGAGATATTTTTCTTTGAACATATTTTCATGACTCTTGAAAATCAGACTGCGAGTGATATTAATGCTCAACCATCTCAGACTTTCTTCAAAATGATGCTGAAGTCTTTATATTCAATTCAAATATTACCTTACCTTAAACCTCCTTGCAGTATTTTAGCAATTGTGTAAAATGTTATGCAAGTTACCTTCAAGTCAAGAGTCTATAAAGACAAGGCCTGGAATTGGTTCAGGCTTTCCAGTGGGAAGCTAATTAACTTCGTAGAGTTACAGTTAGTGGGAGCTAAAGCAGGCACGGAGAGGAGCAGCTAGCTATCTTTAGCACTCCTAAACTGAGCATGTAGAAACTTGGAAATCTGGCGTTTTTCCCACCATCTGACTAAGTTCCACCCCCTCTCATGTCATCATTATACATCACAAGCACCATTGGCTTCAGAAAGGCAGAGACCCTAATACGAACCACGAATGGATAGTGAACAAAACGCTAATTAGCTAATTAGTTCATAGCCCAGAATGGTTTAACTGTAATCCCAAACCCAGCGGATTATTGCAGTGTGAAATGCGCTGTAACATTGAACCACATCACTCGTTACATTGCACTTGCATAAGCAGTTAAGCAGGAACAGCACTTCTTAGACTAAATGCAAGATCCTTTTACCCTTGATGATAATTAAGGGTGATTAAGCAGCTACTAGAAACCAGAGCAAGCGAGAAACGCTGACTCATCCTCTTCCAATGTCACAAAGCAATTTTAAACAAATCCACAAATATTAGCAGGCATATCTGAACATCAAACTATTGTTCTTTGATAGAATTCAGTATTTCAAGTTGGTTGTGTGGTGTATGGACTTCTAAATGACCAATTTCTTCCCCTCTAACCTAGAAATATAGATGGACATTTGTCCATTTATATGTTTTACTGTGATACTTGGCCTTTAAATGAATAGTTATGCAAAAAGAATGCATTCATGTGGCATCAAAAAAAAATTATGTATTCAGTTTACAGCATTGTGCATAAGTTTGGGAAAATTAATCCGCAGGTTGATTGAGTGATTTACTGCAACATGTTCAGACACACAGTAAATCCAGAATAAACACAGAGAGGGTGTGCTTAATTCCAGTCAGTGTTTGTTTGAGCTTAGTTAGGACCACCGTTCACAGCCTGAACCATCTTAGAAAAGCTCTCCTTTCATTTCAAGTTCATCAGGAAGAGTTCCTCAGGCTACTTGAAGGACATTCCAAAGCTCTTCTTTTGTTCTGTTCTCTGTCCAGATGCTCCAGGTTTGACTGATAGAATTCCATCCCGTTTTTTAATATTTAGTTGCTTTGACTGTATTGATGTTTGCACAGTGCTGTACTTTTGACTGTATATTTATATTTTCAAACAAAACCTGCCATGACCAGTCACTCTTAGCACATGAGTTCCTCAACAAGGCTTGTTGACAAGAAAATGAAACGCTGTTACTGAATAGAGTAAATATTACTGGATCTGATGGTTCCCTGTCAGATCCTATTTTATAATCCACACCCAATGTCCTGAGAACACTCAGAAAAACAGGAAAAAAAGTGTCCACAGTTTATGAGACTTTATGAGACTGTAGAATGCCCAAGGATTTGTGGTTCTAGATCAGTGCTGCTCTACTTACTGATGACATTTGACCTACAGACAATTTTAATTTCTCTGCACCAGATTAACTTCAGCCTTATGTAGTTGGTGTTGTCTAAGAAAAATCTGAACTGGATTTATTTTTCTGGCTTTTTGTACCCAGATTATAGTTTGGCACAGCAAGCCTTTTTTGATAAAGATTCACAGATGCCTTCTTCTAAACTGTGAACACAGCCCAGTAAAAATAAAGAATAAAGTCTTAGTCCATGTATATGTAGTCCTGAGTCGCCCTACATGTATATTTTGCTTTAAATAACCTTAAGTAGACGAAATAAATGAAAATGTTTTACTGTGAGAGGCAAATTGTGTAAAGACACAAGGAGCCTAGATAAAGGAGTTCCAACCACTCAGTATTCAGCACCATCAGTATACTGATCACAGCCCTATCATCTGGAACCATCTGCTCCTGGTTCTTTATCAGATATTTTATTTGCCTATTATTGTTATCATTATTGATTTATGAACAAAACCAAAGCTTACAACACCAATCAGCCTGTATTATCATTTATTACCTTTCACACCACAAAGAGTATGTGCATAATAAAATACTAATGTTCAATCAAACCTTATTAACACGAGTGTAAACAGAACAAAGAGGCGTGTTTCACAGAGAGTACGGCCATAATAAACAAATATACTTATTTCCAGACAGTATTCTTCAACTATCTGTGCTGGTCTCCAAGACATACCTTTCAATTTCAATACTAAAATCTGTTAGTCTAATTAATGTTAGTCTACGATTAATCTTAACCTGGGCCTGGGTAACTGTATATTACGCTGAGTTTGTGTTTGTTTAGTTCGTAATTGATTAGTTTTGCAATTCTGAAACGAACAAATCTACACCCTTAACAGTTTTTAAGATGAA
Source organism: Rhabdalestes septentrionalis (assembly GCA_037832545.1). Taxonomy (NCBI): domain Eukaryota; kingdom Metazoa; phylum Chordata; class Actinopteri; order Characiformes; family Alestidae; genus Rhabdalestes; species Rhabdalestes septentrionalis. The sequence goes on along the minus strand of JBBMFX010000080.1, from coordinate 13,255,683 downwards.
CTAAGAGAGTAGTATTAAAGCTATAGAAATAAAAAAATAAAAATACATTTTTGGGTTTAATATTTAAAATATAATTTAGTGCTCTATAAAAACATGCCTTCATGAAAAAAAAACACTTTTACTTATGAGATTAAAGTAGAATATAGATTTTAATGTAGTTATCATGTCTTGTTTAAAGAGGAATTCCACCAATTTCTCAAAAATGTGTATTATTTATTTGTAGAGATGTAAACATCCCTCATTTATTCAGAGTGTGATCTGATATGGTTTGTTGTACCAAACATTCCAACACGAATATAGTGGATGTTAATGGAACCAGGCGTTTATTCCCTCTCGCGCCCGAGTGAAGCTCCATGTATCTCTGGGTGTTTATATGGATGCTGTAAAATAGTGAATCTAAACTAAATCTCTTTTCTTTAGGGACAATTTTGCTTCATGATGCCCTGCATGTGTCCCTCCACCATGAATGGTTTTAGTTTTAAGACCAAAATCTTCTCAGAGCAACATCCCATGTGTCAGTTGGTGCAGCCAGAACCATTGGACAGAGTAACTTTCTGTAAGGAAGATTTTACAGTCAGTTGTCTAGTTCCATTCACCTCCACTGTGAACAATTCCGACCAAACCCACTCTGAACTGCTCTGTTCACATCTTTTGTAATTAATTATTCAGTATTTTTAAAATACTCTTTATTTAAGGCCTAATGTAGGCTGTACAGCTGGCCATTTGGGGTGGTGTCTCCTTGTAAGTGGATTTTGGGTCACCTAAGAGAACAAAATAAGAAGATTACTAACCGAGAGAACAGCTTTGGGGGGGGAGAGAGAGACAGACAGAGAGAGAGAGAGAGAGAGAGAGACAGAGAGAGACAGAGTAAGAAAGACAGAATGAGAGCGACAGAGAGAGATATACTCTCTCTCCATTTAACCCGTTTAACCTATACGCTAATTTAACCAGGGGGCTGCCACCAATGAAGGGCAGTGAGTTGGGACGGTACCTCATTTAAGGGAACCTCAGTGGTGTTGCTAACATTGATGGGATTCAAACCCATAACCTGATAGCATGGGCAACTCCCAACCACTCAGCCAAGCGCTGCCTGTTAACATTACTGTTACTAATATTGTCATTATTAGTATTATTTATTAAACAGGCATCTGTTAGGTTACTTTTTGCTTTTTTGAGAAAAGTTGTCCCAAGACATTTTCTGTCTGTGTAAAATGTTTGTTTTTTTGTCTGACACTAGTATTTTTAGCATAAGGTAATTGATTTAACCTCAAAGGAATATTTTAACAAATATGTTAACATGCTGAAATAGCAAGATGCATGACTTGGACCAGTGGCTCATTTTTAGCAGCTTTAGCATGATTTGACCTAACTTGTCTTTTAACTGAGACACATGAGAATCCAGAGTCTTTTCAGCCCTCCTATAAAAGTCTCAATTGCGAGCTAGTCTGTGAAAAACCTTTTGTCTCACATAAGTCATCCTCGATGGGCAGGTCATTCTCTTAAGCACTAAGAGTCTTTTTTATTTTGGCTGCCGTCGTCACGCACGGTAAGCGGGTGATTCTGGATTATGAAGGGATTTTAGGCAGCCGGTCAGGAGTCATGGGCAAAGGTTAGAAAGACCAACCGCTTTTTTCACTTTGCGGACCCAAAAGTGCGTCTTTCACCAACTGTGGAATAAACCTTGAAACAACATTCCCAGAAGACAGAAAATAGCGGGCGGTATGTTGGCGCCGGTGGGACGGGGTCGTGCTGTTTTGACTCCAGGTGACACCTGGCTATACTTAGCTTTGCTAACAGGATCTAACACGCTTACTGGATTAGCCCAGAGCCGTGGCTAAATCAGCACATGTGCTGCCTTTACCAGCCCTGCACACACACACTCTCGCACACACACACATGCAAGCTGGCTTTTATACCTTTCTGACTTCATCAAAATATGACTGACCATCTCTACACACCTACATATATCTTTCTTATTGCTGTTCAGTTTCAGTTGGTTAAACCCTAGATATACTTTATCTGGTTTAATTTTTGCAAAATAACCGTAAAAAATATAGGACATAAATTCAGACTAAAACTAATTGCAGAATCAGTTTTAGTCTTGATTTGCGGGCTCATCAGGGAATAGAAACTGGCACTTAAGTGTGAAGTCCCAATTACAAAACTATCTAATGATATCAAAGGAGAGTTCCACTGTGTTTTCATATTTTCTGCATGATTGAGATGTAAACAGTCATTCAGAGTATATTTGTTTTGAAAAAATCCATTGTACGGACTCTGATTCCTTACAGATGATGTGAATGGAACCAGACGTCTCCAACACAAATCCAGCAGTTTTATTATCTGTTCCCCCCAGTGAAGCTCCACATGTTTAGATGGGTTTTGATGATGGTCAAATAGGGGCAAATCTGACAATCATTTTTCTTTTTACTTCTAACCTGCATGTACCGCTTAGTTATTAATAGATTTATAAAATATGTTTCTGTGTCCAAGAATAAAGAGCATATTCATAACCATTCCAGGCAAAAGATGCCATGTCTTTACACTCTTAAAGATGTCTGGCTCCTTTCACCATCACTCTGAACAATTCTGTAGAAAAATGAATTTCAACTAGAACCAATGATTGGTGGAATTCTTCTTAGAATATGCTGAAATTAAGTAATAAGTCATATATCACTCAGAAAAATGAATCATGGCGAAGTTTATTGTTAGGTATTGGCATCTATTTGATTTTATTGAAATTAAAATTTTAGAATTTTTGTATTCAGCTTCCTTAAAATCAACATAAATCTGTTAATTGTGAAAAAATGAGATGTAATCATTAAAACAAATATATAATTTAAATATGACGAGCTTAGGGATCAAGCAAGATTCATCTAGATCAAATTTGAGATTGTTGAATTAATGTTTTAAAGATTTAATATAAATACATAAATCTGCAATTGTTTATTAAAATTTCATTGGGTTTATTGGTATTATTACATAAATCCCATTCTTAATTGTTTCATTTACATATGACTTACAAATGTGAAGCACATAAAGTTCATTGGCCTGTTTCTTTGGCCAATAAAGTTAATTAGCCTAAATAATTCAACATTTTATAGGCTATTGAAATGCACAAGTCTTTGGAATTGGGTTTAAATATTTGTGAGAGTGTAGCTATTTATGTAGGGAGTGACATCTTCCCTACGAGGTTCAATATTGATCAGTATATTGTTGCTGTCGGGCCAAAACTTCATATGTCCAAAACGGCAATTATTCAGGAAACTCAAAAAACGATGTATTTTATAGTCTAATCAAAATAGGTATATCTATTTTCAACCATTTTTATTGGATAATAATTTCTAAATTTTACAGACTCAGGTGCAGACAGACCAATAGTATCGATTTATGGAAGAGAACTGGAGTTATGAGGTTTTAGCCAGACAGCAACGATATGCAGCTACGATTCAAAAGCTTAAGCGTCTTATTAAAATACTGAAACATACATATGAAAACCAACCAATTTGATTTCATGAAGGATGCTTAGAAAATCAGACAATAAGTTGGGAAATACATAACTCTATCAACTGAACTTTAAAAGTACTGCTTGCTGGAATCATATTCCTACATCTCCAGATTTAGTCAAGTAAAATAGGTCAAAGTAACAAATATGGGTTTAGATATGTAACTACTGAGGAATCTCGTGTGGGAATTAATCCTTGCGCTCATCTATAAGCCCGCTACGCCTAGCTCACTGGCGCTAGCTCAAGTCACCTGAGCTCCATAAGAAGGGCACACCACATCGGAAAGCAACAAATCCGACTCCAGCTGTGTGGCAGATAAGGGAACAAGTTGGACACATCAAGACTCAAAGTCAAATTCTAGAAACCGAACTCAATAGCGTCTGCAGTGGATACAAATCTGAAGTTAATTGGCACAGATTTCTACATTTACCCACTGCCATTTTAAGAGATATGTAAGCAATTGACTTTTCTGGAGCACAACCCTGCTAGTGGTTTAAGTAGCTGTAGATACTTTTAGATACATAAACACACTACATTGCACACAATAGGGTGCATCCTTACCCTAATGTTTAAACCACTAATTTAGACCTGAACTCTGAACTAGCCTGCCATCCTACATGTTAATAAATATCATGTCCATCCTGATCAGTTTAAATGAATAGTCCTACTGGCAGTGACTGTGCATAGTTTTCATTATACCTTTAAGAGGTCAGATAGAATGGTAAATGATAATGTCACTCCCAAATACACAATCTTGCTTTCTGCTTGTGATTACATGATTAGGTCTTTGCTACATTTAGAAATGTATTTCAGTTCACCAGAGTCAGGTAGAGTTACAGTGCCAGAAGCACCGAAGAAAAGGTACCTCTACTTAATGCTGGTACCTGAGTCACCTCTACCTCTAGAGAACAGGAAACTCTTCCTAATTTTGGTACCAGAGTTACATCTTCCTCGATAGTAGAGGTGATTCAATGGGCCTTTATACCATAAAAATTCATGTATAATCTAGTGCTAATGCCATTCTCTAACAAAAAGATTTTAAGATCAACAGGTTTTATAAATGCTCAGTATAAACAGAAAGGAAATGTCCTGCCAACTGGTAAGACAATTTGAGTAGGAAGACAGAAGAATATTTCACCACTGAATTCAAACCTAAGGAACTTTAAGATATAATGGAAGCTAATGTGCATGTAGACTTCACATGGACTTGGCAGCTCCTGATTTATAGGCCATAATACTTTGGGCAGTTTGAACACTTGTGTGTAACCTGTTTTATTTAAAGGCACCCCTAGTCTGGAACAGTGTCCCTAACTCTGGTAATGGAGTATATCTGCGTTGCACATATTGGTGTTTCCTTGCTGTAACACATCCAAATATTGTGGGTCAGAAAATGTCAAAATGTACAATGCAGGGGTACACTTAGTATCATAAAGTTAGGAGAATACACAGCAAGGGAAAACATGGTGTGGGATTATGGTAAAATCCACCAATAACCAGGGTATGCCCTTTCTAAAACCCACCCCAGATTCCTCTAATCTGCCTCCTTTTACTGTTCAAATGAAAAGCAATAACATCTACCTAGCAAATATTTTTAGCCAACTGAAGTATTTTTCCTTTGTTTTACAGCATCTTTCTAGATATGTGTGAAACATCTGCATACTTAACTGAAATCATTTTGGGGACCTTTAGGCCAGTCTAACTTGGCAATTATTTGCTTTGTGTTACAGCTAAAATCAGGCTTGTTGACACAAAGTTGACCAGCACACTATCACCCCTTACAGCTCTGGCTTCACATTGGATTGATTTAGAAATATCACACTCAGTTTGTTCCCACCCCAACAAGTCTTAATCTCTTCCGCATTTTGCCTAAAATTACTTGAGAACCATGGTCTGGAAGCCTATTCCTCTCTTTTTGCTCACGTTATTCTCTGTTTATTGCCAAACATGTGTTTGAACCTTCCACTGTTCAGGTGACGCATGTGCCAAAGCTTAATCCAAAGGAGCCGTATGATAAAACAGGTGACTGGCTTGCTGCGATAAGCACCTGAGACCTAGTAAAATGGTTTTCAACCCTGATGCTGGAGTACCTCGTTTCCCTTGTGTTAACCCACAGCTGATAATTTGGTAGAATCTGGCAGGGTTACTTCAGGAGAAGGTTTGGGAACATGTGGACTAGGCTATGGGGGTATTTAGAATGAACAACCTGTTGGGACAAAAACAGACATACCTAAACAAGGCTAAGCAAGACAACCTACCTTTGGGGCAGCTTCTACTTCTTCCACCTGGTTTCTGCTTAATAAGCCCTTGACTAAACCCTCCACATTGGCATTGAACTTCATGAAGAGCACGTAGGAGAAATAGGCCAGTAGGAGGGTAATGCTCTCCCCGAGGGTGATGTAGTTATCCAAGAAGAAGACGATGAGCATGATGAGGTCCATGATGTAGAAGGATACATCCCGGAAGAGCGGCCACCACGTGAGATTCAGGATCTCGCGTGAGAACAAGGCGCACATCCCGATCACAAACAGGATGTTGAAGACCGCCGAGCCCACAATGGTCCCGATGCCCACATTGCTGTGAGAAACGAACACACCAATCACAGAGGTAAAGAGTTCAGGAGCAGAGCCTCCAGCAGCCATGAAGGTGGCACCAGCCACATCATCAGAAATTTCAAGCTTCTCAGTAATGACGGTGAGGGCAGGGACGAAGAACTCATCGCAGACGATGGCCAAGGCGATGAACATGTACAGCATGCCAAACATGTGCAGAACCACAGCTCCCTGACGCCTCTCCTCCAGGCTGAATAGGTCCTCAGGGTAATCCCCTTGGTTCTCCACCCCAGATGCCATGGCGACTGGTACATCCAGTGAAATATTACGTTCCTCATTAGCAGTGCGCAGAGTTCTGTGTGACAGCAGATCGCTTGATTGTCCAAGCAGAGACTTGGCAGTTCCTTTGAAGGCACTCCAAGACAGGAGCAGAGCGAGGGCGCAGAGGCTGAGGACGAAGCCCAAGATCCGCGAAGGGCGCAGCTTCCTCCTCACATGTTGCCTCAGGTGCCTCTTTTTACTCGGCAAGGCAGAGGCGAGCATTGGCCTCAGCTCTACGCAGGAGAATGTGGGATCCATTTTTGAATCTTGGTGGTCCAGTGTGCTGTCTTACACCTATGGAGCACCAGACATGGCCCCACCCACACTTAAACTTGACTGATAGGATGGACTCTCCGATTCCATGCAGGATCAAGATCCTCTAATGGTTTCCTCATACTAGTATCTGAAAACAAAGAAAACAGTGATAAAATGGGTGTATGTTTCCATATAAACCACAAAAACACATTTAAATACATGCCTGAATAGACCTACATATTGGAAAATCTCAATCAATATTGAGGTTATTAACATGTCAGTGTTAAAGGAGCATGTTTAATTTGAAGAGACAAAATGAGAAATGGTCACATATGGACAAATTGATTGTGGTACAACAAACAACCCATTTTAGATGATTTAAGTATTTTACAGGTAAGGCATTTAGCGGACACTTATATCGAAAGCAACTTCCAATCCATAACTACAGGGGGCAGTCTCCTTGGAGAAACTGGTGTTAAGGGTATTGTTTAGTAACCCAGTGGTGGTGGTACTGGAGGTAGGATGCAAACTCCTGACCTCTTGGTCCAGAGACAATTATGCTACCCAACAGGCCACCACCGCTCCATGTACATATCTATCACACACACAGTTATACCTGTAAAACATGAAGTGAAATGTAATCCTGAGTCATCCTGTAAGACGGTGCAATAAGTGTATTAAAAAATATAAATTAGATTAAAGGGAAATTTCTGAAGGCTATAGAGGAAAGAAAGAATACTAAAGCAAATATTATAACAATAAAAAAACATATAATAAAAAAAACATGGTTATTGTGTTTATAACCATACTGTTTCATACCGGCAGTGTGAATCTGTGAAAATTAGACAAATCCACAGCAGTAAGAAACAGATCAGACTGTTTGTCACCTCACTGTAACCTATTCACTTTGAGAATCCATGTGAGGCAGGACCTTAATACAGCACTGCTGACCTCTGCTTAATCTCCAGGCATTCTGCTCATCCTGACAACTTTCTGCTCTGAAATCCACGTGTTTTCACCCACTTAGAAACTGTGGGCAGGTCCAGACTTCCATTCCTGCATTATTGCATCATTTTACAGCATATCAGTTTCATATCTGCAGGTAACAGCTTAATGATTGCAGTCATTCATTCGGATGTACTGCACCAAGGATGCATCAGGGATTTTGATTCCATTGTATTTCAATGTAAGAATATTTTATAGTAATTTAATAACAATTTATGGTAATACAATGTTAGATTTTAAACTGAATTCAAACTGTTATAACTCTGTTCCTGTACTTCGAAATGTATAAAGTGTTCTGTGCATTCTTAGATCATACTCATCCTCAGATTTATTTTCACCTGTACATTAAATCTCAAATGTCTGCAAACTATTTATCTTTCTACATTCCTGCAGGTTTCTTCTGCAGTCCAAATCTCACACATCTGATCCATCTTATCAAGGACTTCTGATGACTGTTTTAGATTAGCTAAATCCAGCAGAATGGTTGGTTAGCTCTCTAGAAGGGGTGAAGGCTACTGTTGAACATGAATTTCTAAATAGAAAGAGGTTCCAGTTCATCTGGTCACCCGGTAGAAAAATGTTAACATCTGATAGAAAATAGAATCATTCATTAATTTACAGGCCTTTCCTTGTTCCATCCTATGTAACACCAGAACAGTATGACAGATTGAAACATTGTAACTGTTATGAAGATCTTATATTATGTAGATTTGTATAGAGTTCACTGCAAATCCCCAGGACACATGAAGTGTCAGTACACACTAAGGGTTTCTCAGTTTGAAGCCCATTCTCTGCACCACATACACTAACATTCGAAAGCTTAGATTCACTTTGAATCCTAAACATTTTATCATTTTATTAACAGTAACATCTTAACCCATGTATATTTCAATACAGAGAACAAGACAACAAACAGTACTTTTAGGTACTGTGTTCAAAATAATCAAAATTTTTATCATGCTATTATAACTTCACTCCTTAATGAAGGTGACAATGGTATTTAGAAGAATCACATATGAGAGGTGTGTGAAGAAAGTTGGAGAACCTTGACATAATTTGAAGGTTCTTTGTTTTTCAAGAAAGGTTTTTACAGAAAGGTTTTCCCAAGAACCTTTGAAAGGTTCTTTGGCTGACCTAAAGTTGTTCTTCTGAGGTAAGGATCCAGAAGTTTGGTCCTGGAGGTCCAAACGGAGGTTTCTCTAACACTCTTACTAAAAAAGGTAAGTTCAACCAGAGTTCTCTGGATAGTTAGATCAATTAGGCCCAAAGTCAAGCCTGTCCAAAAGGAAAAGAGCTGCAGAGCATTCCTAGGTTTTAGGCTTGAGGCCTGCAAAAGCATGCAAGGAACCCTGCTTTATTTCTTTTTAATACTGGTTTAGCATCTTCAGCGACTCTGTTCCATTCTGGACACATAACAGTTTTTCCTTTTTTCATAGTATATTATAGATTATAATATTATAGATTAGATATGACCAGCTTTTATTTTTAGTGCATCAGGAAGATGAGAAATTTTTTTTTTGTCCTCCTGAAATTTTCTTCAATCCTCCACCACACTTCTGCAACGGAGCACTTCTGTTCCAGATAAGGACTCTACTTGGGTGTCTGGGTCAGATTTGGTTTGGAGCTGGGTTAGATCTCAAGGTAGGAAGTTACAGTAACTTCAGTAAATTAAACTGGTCATTATTTCTGTCCATGTCACTCAGGTGTTTAAGCCACTTTGGTAGTTTTTCATTGTGGAAAAGAAAACCACCCAATCCTTATTTAAAACCTGTTCTTTAAATCAAAGAGGACAGATTCATGAGCATGAAGCTGAATGCTGAAGCTAATTGTGCAACAAAAAATATACATACGGAACAAATTCAACAGAAACAAGGAATGCAACCAATTAACAGGCAGTAAATACGACAGACAGGATTGGCGAAGAGCAAAACCTGGCCACCAGTACCATGAAGCTCCCAGCGTCCATCTGTCGAGATAATTTCTTAATCCGATCAATAAGCTGCTGATATCCTGACTTTCCCTGGAGCTTCCTCTAGCTAATTCACCTCCCTTTACTTTCACTAGAACATCTGAACAGATGTAACGCTTTCCGCGTAAATAATTTTACACAATATCAATATGCACTGCTAAATATAAACATAAAGATTAAGTCTAGCCTGTCAGTTATTTTCAGAGAAGAATCTCCTTTGTGCTGGATAGTCCTTAATCCTTGTCTGGGAAATCGACCTTAAATTAGGCAGCAAAAGATGCTTCGTTGTGTAAAATCTTTTGGCAAGTTGTGATTATTATGTGTAGTCATGACCAGCAAATCACAATCATTGTGCACCTTTTATACCCTAATTCCAAACAGTTAACCATAATACCAACAAACATTTGTATTTACATTTTATCAAAAAGTTGAATTGACATTTTTTTCTACTATTTTTCACATTTTAGACTTAAAGTGAAAACATCAAAGTTGTGCCATAAATATGGAATAATTACAAGAAACCAATGTACATTGTTTTTTATTTTAGGTTCTTTCAAGAAGCTCCATCCTGTTGCCTTGATGCAGCCTTAAGCTGTCTTGGTGATCAGGCAAAGAGCTTTTCGAGGAACCACCTGCAATTCTGTTTCCAGCAGGAGATGATTTTCTGGTGAGACCAGAATTCAACTGAAGGTGTTTTATAAATGAATTCATTCATGGACTTTTGAATGATGACTTTGAAGGACATGCATTCAGTCAGGTGGGTCCAAAACTTTCAATTGATCTCTACACACAGTATAATCTACAGAAAACCAACTGATAATTTTAATATGAGTGTAAAGAGAATTTTGATCCTGAAGTTGAAGTTAAAAGAAGCCTTAATGTTGGTGTGGAACCTTTGGTCTGTGTAAAAGTTCTTCACATGCAGTAATGTTCTTGGTTCTCCAGAAGTGCTTCTTCCATGGCATTGCTCAAGAAAACTCTTTGGCTTACTTTTTTTAAGAATTTAAAAGTTATTTATACATTACTTTTTCCAAAACAATTTTTTTCAAACAGACAAATCAAACTTTCCCCACCAATGTAAAGGTTCTTTCTGGTCTGAACTGAAATCTGCACATTTTCGACACAATGAGTTGTTTGAGTCGAAATTTCAGAAATACATACATGTATATGACACACAGACACTCTGAGTGACTTCTGAGACCTGCTTATTCTGTTTGCCAATCAACAAAAAATTCAAAAGTATAAATTAGAATGATGGGGGGGTTTTACCTCCGTATCTGTTGTTTCAGGTGGAGGGTGAGAGAAAGTCCGTCTCCAGACGAAGGGAATCGGCGCACAGCTCCGGGAGCATGGATCAGGAATGACTCTGTCATAGAGCAGCTGCGAATCAGAATTAGCGCTAAATCTCTTTCTCTCTCTCTAACTCTCTCTCTTGCTCTCTCTCTCTCTCTCTCTGTCTCTGTCTCTCTGTCTATCTCTCTCTTTTTTTCTCTCTCTCGTCCTTAACCAACCTGCTCTGTCCTGTCCTTGTGCAAGGTGAGGTCAAAACAGGGCAGGTTATAAAAGAACAATCAGGTTGCACAATCTTTAGTATATATTTATGTTCTAAACTTTATTTCTTTATGCAGTGTTTTGTATGCAGATAGCTTGTTCAGGGTGGGCCACAGATATTTAGATAGTATGACATGATGAACAAGCAAGTGGATTGTTTTTACTCACATACCCACAGGTCAGGAACCCCTGACGCTCCCTGGCCCTGGCGTTTCCCTGGCTGATGCTGTATTTTGTAATCATATTACAATAAGTTTAATTTGCCCAGTAGATAAGATGCGATAAACCTTTATTAGTCCCACAAGTGGGAATTTGCAGTAACTGCAGAAAGTGGACAAAAGGAAAAATTAGAACTGGACCAAACAGGATAAAACAACACAACACAAACAATCTAGGAAAATAAATATGTATAATGTATGTATAAATATGTGTGTGTGTGTGTGTGTGTGTGTATATATATATATATATTTATATATTTATATATTTATATATATATTTATATATATATTATGTTGTACTATATACTGTATATAGATATATATATATATTTTAAACTCCATTGGATACATGTACACAAACCCACATATCAATGTATATATGTGTGTGTGTACTGGTGCATTGGAATGACACAAAAGTGTAGTAAGGCACCAGGACGATTTTTAATTATAAATTGCACATTTCACCCAGTAATAACATCAGTGCTTTCAGAAAACTTTATTGATCCTTGGGAAAACTGCTTATGTTACAATTGTACAGAAACACAGAAACAAAATACCTGCAGAGTATAGTCAAGTAAGTCAAGTTAAATCTCTGTGGAAACACTCAATATGAACTAAACTATGATAATGCTGGGGTATTAATACTATATAATGGTTTACAAGTAGCACTAATGGTGGTTTGGTGTTGTTCTCCATGCTGAGTCAGTTATTGTACGTGAGATCAGTAGTAGATCAGGAATATTGACACAAGTACTGATACTGTGCATGAAATGCTTGAATGTTCAGGTATATCTAGTTATTAAGTATCTCTAGCTATATTTGTTATTGTGCTTGCTAGGGCTGTAATAAATACTACAACTGGAGCAATTAAGAGAAGATTCACAAGGATGGCACATAGCGTTTTGAAAAGTTCCTTATTTTGTGGATGGGTAGAACACTGGATAACATCGCTGCCTTCCAAGCAAGTAAGTGAGGATGCTCAGAAATTACCAATATGTTGAATAAACAGATACATATATTAGAACTGATATTAGAACTGCATGATTTGGAAAAAATTCAGAATTGAGATTTGAACTGTACATATTGGTTTTGTGATTCCTTTCAGTATATTTGTGATGTCACAAAACTTTGCTGAAGTTCTACAAAATGTTTCTTTTGAATTAATTTCAACACAGGGCAGCCAATTAGAAAATCATAAATATCATATATCACCCATAAAGGCACAATAACAGAAGCAGCCTGTTTAGTTTTGTGGCTGGAAAATGGTGTAAGATTGAATTATGTTTAATTTTGATATATTTTGGTGCACGAACCCATCAAACATCAGGAGGAAATAGAAACACAAGGAAAATATAGAAACATCTTAGACAATTAGGAGCCTTAATGGTTAAAAGCATAAACGATCAGACATTTGTTGGATTCCATGAAGAATTTGATATATCACAGCACCCAGTAACTCACCTGAAGCTGTGATTTGTCACCCTGTCAGAAACACTTGGATTGGTTAGAGGCATATATGCATATTGCAGCCTTCTCTGTTATCAGTCTTGCAGAAACTGATATCGCGATAACAGTCAATGTATATTATTTATTGTGCATCCAGAATGTAAGGTTTATACTTCTACAGTGTCCAGGGGCGGAAAGTAAAGTACGTTGTTTAACACAAGCAGTTTGATTAAACATCTGAAGACACATCACAGTGCTAAGTACAGAGAGTTGCTAATGCTAGTGCAAGACCGTGGCAACCAACATAACACACGTTTTGACACACATCTTGATACGACAGTTTTGATACGATAGAAAGGGGACTTGGTTCTTTTTATGTTCACACTGTCCGTTCGTTTGAAGGGGACTCTGTTTCTCTGTTCTGGTTCTGCTCTGGGGCTGCACCACATCATCTAACTACAGCAGGCCTAGAGGGTGAAAACAGTCGAAGCGAATCCAGAGTGCATTTTATTCGTAATTCACGAGTTTAACCAAAATGCCGTAGAATATTTTTGCCGTAGAATAGACTTCTGTTAATACTTTTTGTATGTAGCCTTCCTATAGGATTGTCATAATCTGTAGAAGAGAAAATTAAACCCGTCTCCAAATTACGTGCACTTACATGGACACAATTCTAAGATATATCAGTATCGATAATGTATACAAATAAAAATATTTGTACTCGTATCGGTTTGAATCAGATTGCATCTCTAGCATTCGGTTTAAAGCATAAATAGTTGGACAGATGGAGAACTGGATCAGTGGTTGAATGGATGTTGGGACAGATGTTGGATGATAGAGATGGATAAACGGATGGATAAGTAATTGGATGTAATATAATTGGATACTTGGATGCTGGGTGGACATGGATAGAAATGTAGTTTAATGGCTGATTAGAAATTGAAAGAGAATTGGATGGATGGGTGGGAGTGTGGATGGTTGGATAGATGGAGGGATAAATACACTCAACAAAAATATAAACGCACACGATTTTTCATGAGATGGACTTAAAGATCTAAAATTCATTCCAGATACACAATATTACCATTTCTCTCAAACATTG
>JBBMFX010000080.1:13201131-13211409 GCA_037832545.1 Rhabdalestes septentrionalis | reverse complement strand
TCATTCTGGTTTCCATTCCAGACTGGTCTCATTCTGGTTCCCAGTCCAGACTGGTCTCATTCTGGTTCCCAGTCCAGTCTGGTCTCATTCTGGTTCCCAGTTCAGAACGGTCTCATTCTGGTTCCCAGTACAGACTGGTCTCATTCTGCTTCCCAGTCCAGTCTGGTCTCATTCTGGTTCCCAGTTCAGAACGGTCTCATTCTGGTTCCCCACTGGTGGAATGAGCTGCCTAAGTGCCAGAGTGGCAGAAACCCTCTCTATCTTCAAACACCCCCTAAAAACTCACCTGACCAGAGACCATCTCTTCTCTCGATGTACTATTGATCATCTTGCATAACCCCAACATAAGACCTTTGCACTTCATTCTCTTCTCTGGTTCTCATGCTGTCCTGAACTTTAGTGCTTCCTCAAATTGTTTATTTGAGTAAAATCTTCCACCAAATGAAAGTTACGTAATGCTAATTTATTTAAATGTGTGTGTGTGTGTTAAATTCTTTCCCAGCAGAAATGATGTTCTGGACTCTTCTGCTCGTGACGTTTTCCTCCACAGAACTCTCTAAATCTGAACGAGGTATGGGGCTGCTGTGGGGTTTTCACACTGATAGTCTGAACTGGTTCTAAACATTTCTAAGAATTTTAGAGGTAAATTTCTGGTTCAGCATGTAGAAACAAATGGTAATCGTCCGCTTTTGATGAGGATCTGATTAACGGATCAAAACCCGTCTGAACATAAACAACTGATGAAGTCGTCAGTCCAAATTTGCTTACATTTAATTGTGAGCTAGAAATTGAGCAGAAACTTTTTTTTTTTAAATCTAAAAATGTTGTTCTGTATTTCAAAGTTTGAATGGAAAGTGTCTCTGATTTTCAGCCTCATCTCGGACTGTCAGACCCTTCTGTAAATTCATTAGTGAGGTTTTCTTGGAAATCACTGAAATCTCTTAAACCTACAAACTAAAAAAATCTTCTAATAGAACAAATGCTGCGATACAAATGATGGAATTGTTTACATGTGTCAAACCTGTATGAATTTGTACCTGCAGAACTGGAATATTTCAGTCCCAGGAACTGCAAGGAACTGATGGAAAAATATAAAACTAAGGAAGGTAGGCTTTGAGTGGATTAGATTTCGATCAATAATCTGGACTGAAATCTGAGTATTTAAACATGTGTTCCCACCTTTTATTCTAAACTGTTTCTGAAATCCGATCCATGTTGAGTAACAGAGGCTAAACGAGAGTCGATTCTATTTTTAACCAAACCATTATACTGCATTATTTAAGAAAATATTTAAATGTATTAGTCCCACAAGTGGGGACATATTTAGAAGGACTTTATATTTCCTTCCAGATGGCCTGTATTTCCTGACTACTCCCCATGGGGTGGTCTACCAGACCTACTGTGATATGACCACTGATGGAGGAGGCTGGACTCTGGTGGCCAGTGTGCATGAAAACTACCTTCATGGGAAATGTACTCTTGGTGACCGCTGGTCCAGCCAGCAAGGTAATAACCAGAAACTTCCAGGTGGAGATGGTAACTGGGCCAACACGGCGACGTTTGGAATGGTGGAAGGTGCAACCAGTGACGACTATAAGGTACAGTGGGGTGCAGTGGTTGACATTAGACTACTAGACTATTTATCCATTTAATTTCTACTTAGCAAGGAAACTTGTATCAGCAACAAAATAGAACGTCAGATGTTCAGTTTTTAGTGTGTCCATCCTCTAGCATCTCTATGATTGTCACAACCATTCTATGCTAGTGTCTGTAAAATTCCTTCACAAGCATTATTTAATGATCAAAAGTATAAAACACTGCTGTAATCAACACTCTCCTCTTGCAATGAAACCAGTCGTATGGTAAAACATTACTAGAAGTTTGTCAACGGTTATTATTGTAACAACTTGGTAAGGCATGTTTTTACCGAAGCGAGGTAAACTATGGACGTCGACAGAAATGCAGACATCCGTAGTTTCTTTTGTGTTTATTTACAAATCTATTAACAAAAACCAGGCTCAAGGGCCAAAAGATACAAACTAATAGTGAACCCGAACAAACTCAAACAAGGGTAAGGTGAGGGTGAAAGGACAATTAAACTCACAAACAGTGGATCATAAATACTCTTAATAAACTAAGGACACCCAATACATATTTAACCAAACACAGCTGAAGAAAATAAGCCAGTTATAACCACAGTTTCAAAGTAAAAGTCCTAATATCCAAAACTTAAACCACAGCGGCCTCTGGTGCCCCCTGACTGGGGATGTTACAATCATTGGCATTGTGTTTGAGTGAAGACAAAAATTTGTTTTCTTTGTGTTATTAAATTCTGTAAATACTGTAAATACATTTCTCTTGTTTTGATGTTTTGTCAGTTCCTTCAAAATTAGGCCTTACAAAATAATATATTTCGAAATTAGGAGACAAATTGTCAGCAGGCAAGACCTTTTAGTTCACTATTTGCAGCTTTAAAATAAACCTGAGAAACTAAACCTTTCTGCAGTGGTCTCTTATTTTTTCTGTAGCTGTATTTATATTAGCTTCTTCACAGCCTTCGGAAGATATTCTGTCATTTTTCTGTCATGGTTCTGCAAAGTGTGTTGTGAGTCAGTTCCCTAAAAACAGCACCCTGATGTTCTTTCTTCATTTGTAACCCCCCCAGAATCCTGGCTATTACGACATTGTGGCGCAGGACGTGTCCGTGTGGCACGTCCCTAATGATGCCCAGCTACAAAACTGGCGCGACGCTTCAATCTTGCGTTACCACACTGAAAACCACTTCCTGGACCTCCATAACGGAAACCTTTACAACTTATTCAAGGTAAAAGATCCGGGTATTCATATAGAGACATGCTGCCACTGTCAGACTCAGTGGCAAATCATGTGACACCTTGGGTGCCTAATTAGATTAAGTTTTGAAACTTAATTTAAAGGCAGTTGGGCGTAACAGTGATACTTACAACTTTCCAATTGTCCATGGACATTAAGATACAGTAATCCACTTTCCTGATCATTTTTATATTTTAATTGCCTGGATTCAAAGTTGGGGAAATAGAGAAAGCATCTGTAGCTCAAAAACTTATGAAGACATAACATTTTAAATTCCATGCCATCTATGGGTCACTATGACAGTACTTACCGAAATGTTTTCAATAAAAAATTATACCTTATAAGTCAGTTAGAGGTGGCCTTTGGTGGCTCGATGCCCCTCAGTGTGGGTTTCCGGTTTGTGTATTATTAATAATGCTCCCCTGCAGAAATTTCCAGTGAAGTATGGAATAGGAGCTTGCCCTGGAAATAACGGACCGACTGCCCCAGTGGTGTACGATACCGGGAACGCAGATAAGACCAGGAACTTCTATGGTCCTGTTGTAAGAAGTAAGTCAACATCCTCATAGTCTCACTTAATATAAAAATCTGCACTTCATTTTACATGTTTACTTACATGAATATAATTAACCAGATCAAAACTTAACAGTGAAGTTTGTTATACATGAATCTCGTCAGGTGAGTTTGAGCCGGGCCACATCGCTTTCAGGGTTTTTAACCATGAGAAGGCAGCCATGGCCATCTGTTCTGGAGTCAAACCAACTCGCTGCAATACGGAACATGTGAGTAAACAGACTGACCATAATGTCGTCTAATTAACGTCACTTTAAGAACTCTTGTGGATGAGTAACTTCAGGCCAAAAATTGGGTAATTTGTCCATTAAAATGCCTTTGAACTGGTTAAAGCTTGCATTTTTTTATTAGTGCACCACCACAAAGAAAACTAAATTTGTCGTCTGCACCAATTATCCCAATGTGCTCCTGGGTGGGTAAGCAGTTTTGGAGGTGCAGGTATTCTAGATTTAGAAAGGAACAGGAACTATCCTGTTTGCTATGTCCTCCCTGGTTTCCCCAAAGAAGACAGGTCAGTCCACACAGGTCAAGTCAAATCAAGTAGTTTTTATTGTCATTTCTACCATATACACAGTACACAATAAAAACGAAAATTCCTCCAGGACCATGGTGCAATGCAAGAGCAGAACAGAAACAGAACACAAGTGCACAAAAGCAACAATACAACTTAACAAGACAAGACAATGTTCAGGTCCATGAACACAAATCTCATTAATGTCATGAACTCAACAAAAGGACGACACACAGAACTAATAACCCGCAAGAAAATAGTCAAATGCACAAACATATATAGTCTGGGCTATTACTCCCTGATTTACACTGCAGGTGTTACCTCATTATTGAGGGTAGAGAAAGCCAGGGAGCAACAGCCACACAAACTGAGACCCCCCTAGGGGTCACGCTCTGACCTGATAGTACCATCCACCCGAAAAACCAAAGCAAAGAAAAAACAGAACACATAACAAATACAAAAACTCAGGCAGAGGCGGGGCGGTGGCAGCAAGGGCCGCATCCCCTGGACTCTCACCCAGGCCACCAGACCAAGGTTCCCTCCTTGGCCGGCACTCCGCACGGCCAGAGCAGCCCTGGTGAGTCCTCTGGGACTGCTCCACTGCCAGTCCCCACGTCTTTGTTGTTTGTGCTTCCTCCCAGGAGTCGCTCCTCCGGGAACAACTCTTTGTCCTGGGAGGAGGCACCCTTTCCTCAGACCTCACTGGATCCAACCCTCTACAGCCCTCCTTGGGAGGGAACACCTCCCTTTTTGGGGTCTCTTGTCGAGTTGGGGGCAGACATCATATCGTTGTGGGTCGGTGTGGGTCTCCCATTTTCTGCTGGTGGCAGCGCTGCAACGTTAGAGTGCGGAGGCTAAATGTCGCTCGGGTTCGGTGTGGAGTGCAGCTTCTTTCTCGTAGCGTGGGCGGCTGGAGCGGGATTTTCCCAGCACTGGGGAGCGCTGGAGGTTGCTGCCTCCTTCTTGTTGGCGGCGTTGACGGCTGGAGTGGGCTTTTCCCCTGGCGCTCACGTGTAGACGTTCCAAAATGCTGGGGTACAGAGGTTCCTCGATGCTTGGTGTCAACTTATGGCTCGGCCATGCTGCCCTTTTGATGTGGCCGCTCTCAACTTCTCCTCCACTGGCGCTGGAGACGAGTCCTGTCTCTGCTTCTCCAACAAAAGTGTTGCGGCGGTGGTGAGAGAAAAAGACACAGCAAAGCAAAGAAAAGAAAAGAATGCGTCTCCACAAACGTGCTCCACTGCAGCAATGCAGGCATCCTCCTTTTATAGGGTAGCGCCAATTAAACCACGGACCATCTGAAAGGTATCTGCAATTAAGCCAAGGGACCTTCTGAAATGAGACAACACACGAAAAACAGACAAAGCACAGAGGGACCAATCATGCACCAACATATATCGTCTGCGCTATTACTCCCTGATTTCCCCTGCAGGTGTTACTAATGACCTCATTGTTGAGGGCAGAGAAATCCAGGGAGCAATAGCCACACAAACTGAGATAAGGGTGCCCCCTAGGTAGAGGCGTATCCTGCCAGCAGGCAGGGCAGGCAGCTGCTTGGGGCCTCCACACCACTAGATGGCGAACGAGAGCTGACCCTTTAAACTACGGTCTAAAACTGGTTAGAGGGGAGCCCCCAGTTAATTTTTGCTTGGGGCCCCAAACAGACCCTAGAATCATCTCTGCCCCTAGGGATCACCCACTGACCTGATACTGTTAAAATAGTGTATAAATAAATTCAGAATTTGTAAACTTGCTGCTTGAAAATGATTCATCTGCGCTACATTTTGTATTGTGTTCTGCAGTACTGCATCGGCGGAGGAGGGTTCTTTCCAGAAGCCGCACGACAGTGTGGAGACTTCACTGCTTTTGACTGGGACGGCTACGGGACCAATGCCAGTGCAAGCGCCTCCCGAGAGATCACAGAAGCTGCTGTGCTTCTCTTCTACCGCTGAGGGGCTGATCTCTCTCTCAGCTTTTTCTTCTGATCATAACTCCTAAAACTAATCAAAATTGTTGCTACCAGTACATTTCCAGACTGTGTAAACCAGTGGTCCATAGCTTTGGTCCTGAGATCCAGAGTCCTGAGAAGTTCATGGTTGTTCCCGTAAACTAATAAATAAGCATGTTTAAAAACAAAACAAATCTGCTTCTCACTTTACATTTAGAAATTGATGGCGGTCAAGCCAAGAACCAAGAGACGGTTCTTCCTCAGGTCCCAACTAGGTTTTCTGACCTGTCTTGTACGACAGTGGGCTTAATATTCATAAAGCTGCTCTTAGATTTAGTCGGTCCCACAATGAGGCCTAAATCCCGACTGACACTGTTTGTGTATAAGATTCATACAGAAACATGAAGTTGAGCAACAATTCTCAAATCTTGGATAAAAAAGGAATGACTGGTTGTTAAAATAAATATCATGATTTGTGGTAAAACACTGATCTTTACTGAGAAGTTCTTGAAGATGTTTCGAGAAAACATTCACTTGTTGGTTCCATCCCAGTAAGATCTGCTGCCATCTGATGAACACCTAATATCATCAGTTACACCTCACCTGCAGAAGCTGAAGGATCTCCTCCTAAGGGCCTTTAGTGTTGAGGTGGTTTTCTGCAGTTCCTGGGGAAAGATCAGCTGTAGGGTCTATGGACTCAACTGGAGAATAAACAGATTGATGGCTGACATAGGAAATTGTGATATAGCACACACACAGGGCCAGGCCCTGGCCTCGAACCCCCAACCCTGGAGGTGTGAGGGAACAGTACCACTGCACCACCATGGGGCCAGGAGATTAGTAACATTTAAACCAAGTACAATTTTCTCTGCCAGCAACTAAACATCCACAATCCGAAGGTCATGGTGTCTTTTTAAATGTTCAAAGAAGTTCCAATTCTATTATTTTCTGCACAGATTCCCATCACGTCACCAGCAGAGGGTGCGGCAACTCCAAAATATTGGCACCCCAGAACTTTCATTTGTGTTTTTGGACCGCTGTCAGATGTAATTTATTATCATTCCAAAAGACAACAATCAAAATGATTTACTATTGTTGTTATTTAATTTTAATTGGAAAACTGGAGAATGAAGTTTGAAGTTGCAAAAAATACCTTGATATTGTCCTCTTCACACTGTTGTTGACAAGAGAATCATGATAAAGCCCAAAGAAACTATGGACCGAAAACTCCTGCAGAGAAAATCATCAGGACTCTGCTGCCCTCCCTGCAAAGCGTCTAACAGAGCAGATTATTTATTTACCCTTAACTCGGCATTTCACAGAGTAGTGAAATTTCTTCTGTACACATGTCAAACACATTGAATCTTGAACCTTGAATCTCCATGAACTGGAGGAAAAGACTTATTGAGGAAGAAAGACTCAAAAGAAGGACTCCTCCTCTTCTGGTGGACATAGAGTCTGTGTGGGGATTAGTAGCAAAAGAAAGCCTTTGTGTACGAAGCTTTTCACTTTGTGACGGTTTGGCCGTCTATGGTTAAGAGTTGCTGTTTAGCTCAGAAACATAGGGTTTGCACAAATAAAAAAACATTGATTTAATAATTTCACTCTGCTCTAAGCAGCTCAGGCCTGGCTTCACAAGCTTAATCATTAGTCAGCAGAATCACGTTAATGTGAGGTCTGTTCAAATGAATCAAAAATACGTTTAATTGAGATTAATTAAGAATCAAGTTATGTTGTATATAAATACTTTATGCCAGTTGGAAATAAATTTAGGGCAGTTTATTTAAACACAATCATTTTATGTTGGCTTTAAATAGTCAATTAGATAAAGTTTTTTTTTTTATACGCATTTGCATCTAAATGATTGTGCGGGTGTTTTACTAAGACAGCAGACACCATTTTATTTCTTCAGCCGGTGTCAGGGTTGACTGGCGTGAGTGGGTTTTTTTGTGCTTAACCATGAATGTAATTATGCAGAATCATGAATTATAAATCAGTATTTATGTTTCCTTTAGACATTGAGTTGTTTCAACATTTAGCTGACTTGCTAATAATTGATAACGTATTTTTCTAATGTGCTAACAGTCACTAGCAAGCTAATGCTAAGCATTAGGAAACGTAAACAAAAATTTTATTTTCTTGCAAGTCTGGGGGCTGTTAATGCCTTATAATGCATTATTTACTTAGTGCCGTCAATTATTTAATTGTGCGTTATGTAGGATTTTAAAATCCTTTTATTTTTGAAAGTTTGGAGATTTCACCAAAGTATTGCGAGTGTTGAACTATTATGGACAAAAGTAATGGGACATCTGACCCCTGCAAAAACCCTCCAAAATGTATAGTGCTCCCATTACTTTTGTCCTTATAAGACACTTTGGTTTTATATTTGATTTTGTTACATTAATGTTTGAGATTTACAGAAATATTGTACTGTGTTAAAGGGAACATTGCCATTACAAGCTCCATATTAGTTTAAAGTGTTTTTTTTAATTTTTTATGTGTGTGTTTAAAAATTAAAACAACATTTTTGCCCTTGTGTGGAATATTTTTACACCACTTACAGTAAAAAGATTGGATTAGTATACCCTTGAAAGTTTAAATAACTCAAAACAACGAAATACTAATTTGCTTTAAAACCAGTTAAGCTCAGTTAAGTTCACATATGGTTTCAATAAAACACAGTCGTGCTTTACTGTCAAGTCAAGCTTTATTTGAAGAAGCATAAACACAATTCCAGGACAACAGCAGCATAATTATATCAGAATATTTCAAATTCCACTATTGTCACAATTATTAAGACTTTTAACCACCAATATCATTGTTTGTTCCTTTGTTGTTTTTTGTTAGTGTAAAACAAATTATCTTTCAAAAATTGCAGAATAATATTAAAAGATTAAATCAAGCAAATAATGGCATGTGGCGATATCTAACATAAAATATCTTGCAAGTTGAAATTCTCAATAACTTTCTGTAATCTTTTTGCATACTGCTTGCCTGTTTTAAGAATCTTGTTATGGAAAGATTCCATTGTCTCATTTTTCTTTTTTTGCAAATGTTTAAACTTTCATCATTGATCACACAGATCCTTTGATGGTCATCTACACAAATAAAAGTCGCTATTGGGCGTAGAAGGCAATATAGATGGGCACGCCCTTATTGCCATCATTCAGATTTTTTTCAATAACTTCCACACCGCCTTTCTCATATTCCAGTTTCGCTTTGGGGTTGACCAGCAGGTTGATGCCTTGGATCTTCTGGCAACCTTCTTTCAGGCTCCATGCAAAGATGTCGCTGCCACTCGTATTCTTGTTCAGATTAATTCCGATCTCCTTGAAGCATCTCTGCTGCAGGTTAAACGTCTCCTGGGAGGTGGTGGAGACCTCTAGAGAGCTCAGGGCCTTGCTCTTGTCTTTGGAGCGACGATACCAAAGGAAGATGTAATCCCCATTGGCTTGCCGGTTGGTGTCCTCGTCCATGCGAGTGTAGCCCTGCTCGTAGAGAGACTTGTCACGAGAGTAGCCGTCGGTGGCCGTGATTTCGTAGATGTAGGTCGGCTCCTGCCTCTTCACCCACAGGTAGACCCAGTCCCCTCCTGCCATGCGGTTCAGGTCACAGCCCAACCTTTCATAGCCGTTCTTCAGGAGATCGGGTTCTTCAATCACGTCCACGGTCACCTTCAGGTCTACAATTGGAACATCGCCATCCGTGTCACCACAGAGGTACCAAAGGAAGATGTGATTTCCTTTTGTTCCCGCATTCAAATCCCTTGGGATCTGCTGGAACCCAGCGTTGAGTAAACCAGCCCTTGTGTCATCATTGAAGGAGACCTGGATCCTGGTGATGGGCTTCATGCCGCACTCCTTCTTGAACCAAAGCAGGACTTTGGTGCCCTGAATACCTGAATTGAGATTAACGTTGATGAAGCTGAATTCTTGGGCTCTCAGGATGTCTTCCTCATCGCTGCAGGTGGAGACCTGAAGTTTGGTGATGGGATGATCGTCACTCATTTTAATTTGCAACACCTCCTTTAATGCATAATAGAAAAGGGAATAATCAGTGCGAAATTCTATAGTAAAATGTTCAGTTCATTTGATCAGTAAGTAGAAGGGAAGGCTGAAAACCTTGTAAGATTTAGCAGGAAATGTAATCACTAAGGATATAGTACAATACATCTGAAGTATCGGTGTGATTAGAATCCAGTCATGATCTAGAATGTCAATGCCTGCAGCAGTAGAGAGACACCAACCCACTGTTCCTGGAGGGAACCAGAGTCTGTGCTCCACCCTCAGAGGGTTAAACACCACTGTACTCAGATCAGGACTGAAGAAGTTGCTCCACCCTCAGAGGATTAAACACCACTGTACTCAGATCAGGACTGAATAAGACACTCTGCCCTCAGAGGATTAAACACCAC
>JBBMFX010000080.1:13135277-13152907 GCA_037832545.1 Rhabdalestes septentrionalis | reverse complement strand
CATACACTACCTATTTACAGAAAGTTCATACACTACCCATCTACAGATAATCCATACACTACCTATTTACAGAAAGTTCATACACTACCCATCTACAGATAATCCATACACTACCTATTTACAAAAAGTCCACAAACTACCCATCTACAGATAATCCACACACTACCCATCTACAGATAACCCACACAATACCCATCTACAGATAATCCACACACTACCCATCTACACATAATCCACACAATACCCATCTACAGATAATCCACACACTATCCATTGACAGATAATCCACACACTACCCATTTACAGATAATCCACACAATACCCATTTACAGATAATCCACACAATACCCATCTACAGATAATCCACACACTACCCATCTACAGGTAATCCACACAATACCCATCTACAGATAATCCACACACTACCCATCTACAGATAATCCACACACTACCCATTTACAGATAATCCACACAATACCCATCTACAGATAATCCACACACTACCCATCTACAGATAATCCACACACTACCCATTTACAGATAATCCACACAATACCCATCTACAGATAATCCACACACTGCCCATCGACAGATAATCCACACACTACCCATTTACAGATAATCCACACACTACCCATTTACAGATAATCCACACAATACTCATCTACAGATAATCCACACAATACCCATTTACAGATAATCCACACAATACTCATCTACAGATAATCCACACACTACCCATCTACAGGTAATCCACACACTACCCATTTACAGATAATCCACACACACACACTACTCTACAAATAATTCACACATACTACCCATCTACAGATAATCCACACAATACCCATCTAAAGATAATCCACACAACCCATTTACAGATAATCCACACACTACCCATCTACAGATAATCCACACAATACCCATTTACAGATAATCCATACACTACCCATCTACAGATATTGCACACAATACCCATCTACAGATAATCCACACATGCTAATCATCTACAGGTAATCCACACACACTACCCATCTACAGATAATCCATACACTACCAATCTACTGATAAACCACACACTACCCATATCCACACACACTACCCATCTACACCTAGTCCAAGCATACATTACCCAACGTGTGCCAATCAGCCATATCTGTTTAACAATGTTTGCTGTGCTGTTTGTTAGTCATTATGTTTAGAAAAAATTATATGTGTATTTGTGTGCAGCTGCTGTGATCTCTTGCTGCTTCTTCCACAGTTCAATTTGTCCCTGAAAACTTCCCAAAGGTACACATACACACACACCACTGGAGTGAAAGAGGACAAGCACAAACACACTTGTGTTTTTTTTAGAACGAACCCACACACACCAGCTGTTTGGAGGTCATGCTAACCTATTTAAACTCTATGGTGTGTGTGTGTGTTTGGGTGTGGGTGTGTGTGTGTCTGTGGGTGTGTGCACATAGCATCCTAGAAGTCTGTCCTACTTATCAAAGGATTATGTGTGTTTGTCCTCTTAAGTGTGTGTGTGTCCTCTTTACACTCCAGAGGTGTGTGTGTGTGTTTGTGTGAACCTTTGGGAAGTAATATACATGTTTGTCCTTTTTTGGGTTTGTGGGTTTGAGAGGTTTCTCCTGACTTGGTCGTTCGCAGCACTGCTGCAGGTGACAAGGTCACAGTTCTGCATGAGGAACTAGAGTGTGCACATGGAGCAACACGGCTATGTCTGGATAATTTTCAGGTTATGACTGGATTGTTTTGAAGTCATGCCTGGGTCATTTTTAGATTATTGCTAGATTATTTTAAGGCTGTGACTGGATTATTTTCAGTTTATCACTAGATTACCTGCTGGTTGAGACTGGATTACTTCCAAGTTATTGCGATATTTTCAGGTATTGGCAGGATTATTTTAAGGTATGAATATAATGCCGGTTTTCTAATTCCCCTCTCTCTCTGTTTGTCTGTCTGTTTCTCGTCTCCTGTCTGCCATCTCTTTCTGTTTTGTTTTTCTGTCATGTTTTTCTCTGTTTTGCTCTCTTCCTGTTCCTCAGCGGTCTAAAATTGCAGTGTATGAGAAGATGTGGTCATACATGAAGTCGGCCGAGCCGTCTGTGTTTGTGAAAACGACGCCTGACGGTGTGGCACGCGTGCGTAAGTCGAAGGGGAAGTTTGCATTCCTACTGGAGTCCACCATGAACGAGTACATCGAGCAGAGGAAGCCGTGCGACACCATGAAGGTGGGAGGGAACCTGGACTCCAAAGGATACGGAGTGGCCACGCCCAAGGGGTCGGCATTAAGGTGGGTGGAATAATATAACAATCCAGTAATGTTGTTATAGTATTCCACCCCCCCTGATACCACCATCTCTCTTTCTCTCTCTCTCTCTCTCTCTCTGCCTGTCTCTCGCTCTCTCCTTCTCTCTGTGTACCTGTCTCTCTCTGCTGTCTGTATATCTTTATGTCGCTCTTTCTTCACAATGCCCCTCCACCTTTTCTTGTTCTTTCTGTCTTTTCTTTTACTCTTTCTCATATTATTTCCCTCATTCTCCCTGTTATTTTCCCTTTCTTTCTCTTGGTCTTGCTCTGTTGCATTCTGTCACATTCTGATCCTCTCTTTTTTCTTTAACTTTTTCTGTCTCATCTGCTCCTTTCTAAATGTATTTATTTATTTTGCTCCTTGAAATTATTTTGCTTTTATTTCTTCTCCATCCTCTTTTCTCTCTCCCTTGTTCGTTTTCTGTGTCTCTCTCTCTCTCTGAGGTCATGAAGAGGTAAAGCAGTGTGGTGTGTTTTGTTTGTGCTCATCTGTCTGAAGTCACTGAAACTCATTTCTTTCTTTCTTTCTGTTTGTTTGCGTTTTCTCTGCGCTGTGTTAACGTTGTTCATGTGTTTCTCTCAACAGAAAGAAACGTTTTGTGTTTATTTAACAGTTTCCGTTTGTGGTGCATTTTTGCTTTTTGTTTTGCCCGTCTTTTTGTTCTCCTCCCTCTTCCCTTATTTGGTTCTGCTGGATGAAGTGTTTCTGCCTGTATATGTGTATGTGACTATCTGTGTGTGTGTGTGTGAGTGTGTCTCGCATCCTGGTGTGTCATTTCTTGCTGCACAGTGTGCTGCTCTGTTTCTCTGCATGCAATTTTGCTTTGCCGATTTTTCTTCTCCTCCTGATGACGGACTATCCCTCCATTTTGCATTTCTCCACTAACCCTACACACACAATCTCTTTCTTTCTCTCTCTTTCTCTCTCACTCTCTGCTCAGTGTTACACACCTCTCACTCTCACACAAGCTTCTGCCCGCACCCAGCCAATGCAATTAAACAACCAACCAATCAAACAGCCCCTTTAATTAACCGATTAACAGTCTCTCCTCTCGTACTCTCCCTTTTAATGAAGCAGCTCTTGGACTTCATTAAGCAGCTCTCCGGATGCCCGGAGGGTTTAAGTTAATCAGTAAAGCCTCTTTCATCACAAACCCACTCTGCGGTATTAGATTTCTCACGGACCTGATCTTTTCTTCTTACAAGTTATGTTTTATCGTTTCAAGAAGTGCTGTGAACCTGGCTGTGCTAAAGCTGAATGAGCAGGGCCTTTTGGACAAGCTGAAAAACAAATGGTGGTACGACAAAGGGGAGTGTGGCAGCGGAGGAGGCGACTCCAAGGTCAGCCTCAATCTCCACAAACAAACAAATAAACAAACGAACTAACAGACAAACAAGCTTTGACGAGTAATCGGCAAGGCTGTGACCCATGACCGCTGGCTACGGTAATGCTGCCCCATCAGTGAAATCGTAACCATGATGATAGTTGCCACCACTTAATCATGTTTTTGGATTGTTGTAGCTTTTTGGAGGTGTCGATGGCGCAAACTGCGATCAGACTGAACCCTTTGCTTGGCTAACGGAGGGAAGAAAACAGAAAGAAAGAGAAGAGAGAGGGATGAAGGGAAGAAAAAACGATTTGGAGTCTTTGGGGAGAGTAGTTATGGCAGTTTCTGTGATTTAGTAACAGAACTAATTATATATTTTTTAACATGCCTATAGATGCCACAGCAGCTTATAAAGAATAATAATACATAACCATATTCCATCCATCCAATTTCTACCCCTTTATCCCGCACTCGGGGTCAGGGGGAGCTGGAGCCTATCCCAGCTACTACGGGCGAAGGCTGTGTAGACCCTGGACGGTGTAGACCCTCACCAGCAGGAATAACCATATTAATAATTCTAATAAAGTACAATAATTATTAAATTTAAATAATAATTTGGCTCATTTTGTGACACTTTGAGGCTGTACTTAGTGTTGTAGCCATAGTTACTGTGTACCTGCAGTCTGGTCGCGATTGTGTTAGAAATTTGGATGTAGTTCTGATCTAAAAGTGATCAGTAGTTCAGGTGCAGTCGGGGTTGCCATGCGGTTTTGAAAGATGGCATCTTTGATACCTCGCCTGCTTTTCAAGTCTACACGGCAACCGGATGAAGTTAGAGGCAATGTGTTCGTTAAGAGTTACGTGATTTTTAGTTTGTTTTAAATGAAGACGGTATGTTGGCCACACCTCACTGACCCAGCTTGCCAAAGCTGCCAGAGCCCTCCGTTGATGGGATTAAAGGTGAAAGGTCAAGGGTCAGGGACAGCAAGGCGAACAGCGAAGTCTTGAGGGGACTAAGCATCGCAGGCAAACGTGAGAATTCTAATGTAAACACTACAACTCCCACAATCCTTCACTGCATCACACGCCAGGCTCACCTGTCACTCATCCTGGATGAAGCAGTAAAAAGCCACACCCACTCACTGCTTCTGGAGAAGTGTGGCCCAGTGTTGGAAGCATTTGCACACACACTCACACACATTAGCTCCTCCTCTAGCTCCTGTGCTTGCGTTTTTAGTCACCCTTTGCTTGGCCACTCCCACACAGTGAGGCCGCGCACTTCCCTTTTCTGATTGGCCCTCACAGACTTTCTTCCTCGTTTATGATTGGCTAACGAAATTCCTGTAATGAGTGATGATGGCCGCCTGATCTGTGTGGAGCCATGCTGAGCATGCTGGGTAGAGGGTGTCTAGTCCGTTATGACATCAGGACTGCATGTTTCTCATTTATTCACCTGCCTGTAACCCTGCAATGCATGATGGGAGTAATTCAACTCTTCACAGCAAATATACTACACACCTGTGTACTGACTATCAGACCTGAGTATGAGAAATAGATGCTAATTCAGTGTTAATTGCAGGTTACACCATCTGATGCCCAGCGTTTAAGTGACCTATGGCCTCACCCAGCTGGGCGTGTATATAAAAGTCCATCTGTCGTGCCCATATGTAGAGAGAGCTGATATTCTGTAGAGCACACCGGTTTCCTGAGAGGTAAATCTAAATCAGTTTGCCTTTTTCAGCATCCTCTGTGAGCACCTGGAGAAATGGCTGGAGAGTCGTGTGGGTAAGAAGTCGCATCTAAATTTTGTCAAATGGGAGGTTTTGATGATTTAAAGCATGTGTTGTGTTCACTGGTTCATAAAGTTTTCATTTGCTCCTAAGAAACTAATTGAACAACTGAAAGTAAAATATAGTTTAAAATTCCTAGAGTGCAGTAAGGTTATTCCTGGACATATCTTTCTCAGGACATGTGCTTCTCTGCAACGAGGCCTTAAGGCAGCAGCAACTGGCTCCTATGTCTGGAAGCCCTGAACTGTCTGTAGATGCACAATCAGCCACACTGAATTACTACAATGATTAATTTCTATTCAGGCATCCAGATAATACTGATATTATAACTCCAAAAACATGCTGCTGAAAGTTCAACCATGAAACAATGACTGGTGAGTGTTTACTGCTTCGCACACCCCCATCCATCATACTGATGTCAGCCCAGTTGTGGTGAGTGGAGAGCCCCCTTCAGGCTGAGGCTAAACTGCCACAGAAAAGTATCGCAGTAAGGTAGAACCAACATAACTAGAGTGTAATAGTTAGTATTATGACTATAGTTTAAAAATAATCAAGTAGTACTACAGTGTAATAGATACTGTTAAATAAGGACTGGGCAGAGATGACAGTGTAATAACTATGGTGTAGCAACTGTAGTAAAATAAGTACAGTGTAGTATTACAGTAAAATAAGTACTATGGTACAACTAGCGCTTAATGAATATGTGATAACTACAGTGAAGTAATTATTAACTGTAATAACTCCACTGTGATAACTACACTGTCATAACTATGTTTGTTAACTTCCATGAAATAAATATAGTGCAACCACAACAGAGAAATTACAACTGTGGAATGACCACAGTGTAAAAATTACAACTGTTTTTTAAAAAGTAGTTTAATAACTACAGGGTAATAATGAAACCACTCACTGTAAATAGCTGATAATTTAATATACTTATACCAAATAATAATTAAAAGAACAGGCATTTTAAAATATATAAACACAATCTAAAATATGGTTTGCTGAACAGGTTCAGTTTTTATTCACGTTTTGTTTATGACTGTAAATATAATCAGAAACCATTTTTTGCCCTGAAGATAAACATTATATTTCATTTAGAATTGTGAACTAAAGGTTTTAACCTAAATTTCTGCATGAATGACATCTGAATATAATCTGGCCCTAATTTACAAACACAATATTTCACAGTTTAGAGATCAAGGTTAGTGCCTCATGATAAAACCTCCTTCATGAAGCTAAACCTGATAGCTTCTGTAGTTTGTAATCTGTCTGTCAGAGGCAGTGGTCAGGAGGATCTTTAGCCATTTCCTCAGAGACAACTCTTCTTAGAGATGGGTGCATTTTACATTGCTATAACCAAAGCCAGCACCTAACATTTTGCTGCCTAGGCAAGAATAATGTTGCCATTCCAAGCTTGGGAGATCCTTTCAGGTGTCAACTTAGGTGAATTCCTAGTTCATCTATTTCTATTGATATCAGGATCAAGCAACTGTTCAGGTCCAGTAGCCTCTCCTTGCTGCTGCTTAAAGACCATATTTAATGTGCCCCCTTAGTGCTTACCCCACAGATGATTTTTTCCTTAGCTACGTTCAGTATGCTGAAAAGCTTTACTGAACAGTGGTAATAAGAAGGTGTAGCATGAAACATGTAGTTCCTGGAGTGTGTAATTACAAATTATATTCCAAGGCCATATTTTATTATTGAATGGGCACATTCTGCAACTGAAGTGTTAAGAAATGAGCATCTGATTTGTTCTGATTGATTAAGCAACTAGCATGGCTGAGGTATCACTAAAACATTAAAACACCCACCCCCACACATACACCCACACACACAGAATAAACATTTGCTGGGAGTTTTGGAGGCCATAGGTCCAGCTTTGTCCACAAATCCATATGAGACTTTAGTGGGTGGACGGTGAACTAGCTGTAGGACAATGAGTGGCGTATATTTGCTGTTGTTGAATTACAAACCGTCGTCATTTAACAGAAAGGAAATAAACTGAGTTACCCAGCAGCCCTGTTGATGACATATCTAACACCTTACACACCAAACACACCCCGCAGGTGCGCTTTGGAGAGCCCGCTGAGCATATTAGCAGCTTAGCAGGTCTACTCACAGTGGTTTGCTGTAGTTACAGTCAGGGGGCCGGTTGCAGACGTGTGTGTGTGTGTGTGCGCATGTGTTTGTGTACACACATGCGTGCGTGGGTTGTGTGTTTTGGTGGGTAAGTTGTTCGGCCTGCGCCCTCACCCTCTCTGAATGCTGACTCTCTGTCTGTTAGTCAAGAAAGGGTTCCGGATCCTGCCTGATCCAGCTTGCCCGATCCAGGCTCGAGAAAAGCTGCACTTTGCAAAGAAATTTTAACAACAACGACGGCGCCAATGAATATTCATCTTCCCCAATGCTCTCTGTACTGTGTGCTCTGTTTTGGCTGTGTTATCATGGTTACCTTGTGACCAATCTCTCTCTGCCTGTGTTGGAACAGTGAGTGCCGATTACTCAAAGCGATTACAGTAGGTCCTGGTACTGTCAGGTAGCACTGCCAGGTCAAAAGGTCTAAAAAGGTAACACCAATGCTAGCCATGTCTGCCAAACTCCCTTCCCCTTTCTCTCTCTCTCTCTGTCTGTCTTCCTCTCTCCCCAACCCTCTCTCTTTCTCTGTCGCTCAGTGTAATGCTAACCCGACCAGGTGGTCCTACAGTATCGCTTTGGTTGTAGAGCTCTAAAGAGTAGATGTTAAGTATTAATAACATAAAATAACATAATGCTGCGATGTTATTTATGTTATTTCCCTCGTGAAGAACTCCTGTAAACCTTGCAGTATTGAAACTCAGTGAACAAGGCATCTTAGACAAGCTGAAAAACAAGTGGTGGTACGATAAAGGGGAATGTGGGACCAAGGATTCAGGAAGTAAGGTCAGTTTCCATAGCGACACGCATTCAAAAACACGTACTACTCAAAGCATCCGCTTATGCACTCACAGAAAATACTGCCATTTTTTCCACCCTGACCAATTCGGCCACACTAAAGTCCCAAATCAGACACAAGTACTGTAGAAGCCCACAGCGCCTCCTACAGTACTAGTTTTGAATGTGTAATATCAGTAAAGCAGCACCACCTCACCATCACACCACCTGCAAGCACACATTCAGCATACAGAGCATGAGCCATACCTACTTTACTGCATAAGTAGCTAATGTAAGTGTAAGCATTTCAAGTACTACAAGTAGTATATGAGTATTTAAGTATTCTATAGTTATTTGAGCTACCGAGTGTTCCATTAGAGTGTTTAAGTGGTTTAATATTTCAGTGTTTAGAGCTTTGGAGGTTTAAGAGTGTTTTATTAGCATTTACGATTGTGTGCAAAAGTATTGTGACATAAACGTCCTCTGCAGAGACACACTTCTGCACGTTATAATTCACACTGCACAAAGATATTTTAAAGTTATTTTTATTTTTGATGCCGTGTTAAAATAAGTAAACTAATGCTGGCTTCTTTAAACTATTATTCTGTATTATTCAATCGTGCTAATGTATATGCTTGTCATGTATGATGAGATTTAATTTACACTGGATGGAATCAGTTATCCCATCAGTGAGGTTGGTGTACATAGGTGTTTGGATGTGAAAGCGACTGAAGGATATAAAATCAGTTGCTCACCAAATCGATTTTCCCCAAAAATATTAATATGCCCTACCTGCTCAATCATAAAGGCTGTCATTAACTGCACTGAAACTGCAATGAAATTAGCAGAAATTTTTTAAATTGTGCTCTCTGCAGAGAATATGGGATGTCCACACTTTTGCATACATGTGTATTGTATTGTGTAGTATAAGTTAGTGTTATTCTAGTATTGTATAGTATAATGTAGTGCATAATGTGTGTAATGTAGTGTATAGTGGAGTTTATAAGGTAGTATATAAATAGTAGTGTATAATGTGGTATATAATGCAGAGTATAATGTAGTGTGTGACCTCTGTAGTGTTGCAATAAGGTTAAATGGACCCTTCTGCTGCTGTATCAGCCCCACTCACACTGAAACCCATTCTGTTGGCGTGTGTCTGATTTGCACGTGTAACTGCGTGTATCGTGTCTGTTAACATTGCGTGGTGTAAAACGCCAAAGCTTCCTCTGACCATGCCTCTCTCTTGACTTCGCCATGGGTCACTGTGCAGGAGAGTGTTGCCGTGGAGGTGTTAGAGATGAGAGATGGCGCAGTGGGACCAAGGCTGTCTTACACAGCACAACGTTACAGAATGAGATTGACCAGTTAATTTAACCTTCTGAGAAACACACATACACACACACACACACACACACACTATGCTAACATGACATGTGCACATACAGCCTGGTAACCAAGGCACCTTCTCTAACAATTTGCCTCCATAACTATGGCAACCACACACAGCTTGGTCGCAGCAATAGAGCGGCCACGGCAACCATTCTCATAGGGTTAAAATGTGAATGGTCTCACGCTGAAAGGATGTGTTTGCGTGTGTGAGGCGGGTTGCCATGGCAGCAGAACGGCAAGAGAGAGGGTGTGTGTGTGTGTGCGTGTGTGTGTGCGTGTGCGTGTGTGTGTGTGTGTGTGAGTGTGCGTGTGTGTGTGTGTGAGTAAAAGAGAGAGGGTTATTAAGGCTTGTCTTGTGTTTGATATGTGACGCTGCTCCACGGGCCAGCCGAGCATGATGGTGTCCTTCAGTGAGTTTTGAAAGCTGTGAAGTTTGCAGAAGTAGTTCAGAGAGGGGAATCGCCATAATAACATTAACGTTTTAATCCCTCCTCACCCTCCTCTTCCTCACGGCCACCTGAAGAAACCAAAGAAGGAGGACTTTACCGAATAGCTTATCGATAATAATGAGTTTATGTTTCTGATTTGCTGATTTCTGTCCACTCCTGATGGCTCAGGGTTGGCTCTAGAGTGCTGTGCATGTGTTTATGATTGGATCTGTGAGTGTGTGTGTGTGTGGATGTGTGTGTGGATGTGTTTCTACAGTGCTCTTCTGTCTTTCAGGCCAGAGGAGTGATTGGACAATGAAAGAGAGGAGAAATAATGAAGCCCATCTCTTTGAGCCAACCTGAGTCGTTAACCCAGAGATTCTTGAACTCCCCAGTCCAAATCAGAGCCCCCAGGTCAAATCACACCCTAAAGTCATAATTTGACCTTCCATTTCGAATCTGACTCTTCATTTCTAATCAGACCCTAAAGTCCCAATCTGACTGTCCATATGAAATCTCCTGTCCAAATCTGACTCTCCAGACCAAATCTTGTCCAAACAGTCTCTACATGCTAAATCTGCACTGTATTCTAAATTAGGTCTTACAGGTGAACTCATGGTTTCCCTGAATGTTGTTAGTTATTTAAGCAGTTAATGTAATGGGAGGACTGTTATGGATACACCGGACTGGCAAGTAAAAGGACGATGGGAAATATGGTTGCTCTTGGAGGACTGTAGTTAAGTATCCCTGGATTAACGTTTCACCTGTAAACCTCCATTAGGCTCACGCCTCCCCCTTTTTCCCACCAACACTCACTTCCTCCCTAACACGATCTCTCCAGTTCCTCCCACCGTGTGCGTGTTTAAAGAAAACCGCGTGTATACGCTAGTTCGAGTGTGTGAGTGCCCTTCCATGAGCATGCTTTAGAGTGTGTACAGTAATGGCATGTGTTCTGAATCCTGTGTGTGTGTGTATGTGTGTCTGACGGTCTCTTTGTGCTCTGCAGGATAAAACGAGCGCACTGAGCCTCAGCAATGTGGCGGGTGTGTTCTACATCTTGGTGGGCGGTCTGGGCCTGGCCATGACTGTGGCACTGGTGGAATTCTGCTACAAATCCCGGCAGGAGACCAAACGCCTCAAGCTGGCTAAAAACGCTCAGAACTTCAAAGCTGCTCCTCCAGCAAACACACAGAGCTTCGCCACCTACAGAGAGGGCTACAATGTCTACGGCACGGAGAGCGTCAAAATATAACACATGCAGTGCGTATCAGTGCTGTCAATGAGGGTCATGCTTTTGATGTCACCATGCTTCGATATGGTACAGTCAGAAATATCAACATTCGATGTAATCTTCCATACCAAAGATGGGTGACAACACTGAGGGCATAGGTATCCCCCAGTGAAAATGAGATTTAGCTTTGGGGAATTTATAAAATAATTTTAGTTCATAACATACTATGTACTTTAATATACTATACAATTACACTATATAATATACTGTATCATACTGTATGCACATTTAAAAATAATGAATGCATTGTATTTAAAAAGTAATAAATATGAATATAAAAAAGCCATATTAGGTCTTCCTGATGTGGTCATTTCAGTACATAAACAGTATGTGTGCACTAAAAGGGGCAGAAGTATGTTCTCTAGAGTGTGTGAGCTAACAGTATTTTTACACAGGAAATATTTATTATATATGTTTTTTCCTATGGTGAACTTTTTGAAAAGGTGTGGCATTTTTTAAAAGGTGTGGCAGGTAGTGCTGAATCAGCACAGATGTTGGGTGATCTTCCAGATGTAATTGGCTTCATACTGACTGTAACCTCTGCTCTGTCTGCTCCTAGATGGACATCCGTCCCCACCTGATGTCACTGATGCACGGGGCTCCAGATACTCAGAGGCTTTGAAATGAACAGGACACGCCCCCTCACCGAGTGGTGCTTCCCACTGCTCACTTCTCCTCACACCAGACACCCCATCTCTGTCCCCTCCCCCTCAGTTTTGCTGTAACCATAGCGACAGCACTCTCGGATTCCCTGACCGTCGTCTCGCAGTGCCTTACAGAACATCCCTCCAGCTTGCCGGGACATAAAACAAACAAACAACATGCAGACAAACGATGCCGCCGCTGCTGGCGTCCTGCCCAGTGAACTCCACCGCTTCTCTCTGAGATTGGCGCTCTACTTTGAGCATTCTCAGTTCAGTAGGAAAAGTCAGGCGTATGCTGGTTTCCATAGCAACCTGCAAACCACTAGGGATGTTTAGGTGCTCTCCTGGCCGCTCTGGTCCATGTTCACAGCAGGAGTGACTCGACACTGACCAAGGTTAAAGTCTCTGCTGCTGCAGGACGTGCCACACAGCTGTAGCTCCAGAGTGGGTTGCCTTCAGTCCACTCCAGTGATCCGCCCTATAGTGGCTTGCCTCTGGTTCCCAGGTTCGCTCCACTGTAGTTAAGTCTCCATAATTCCAGTGTAATTTAGCTCCATCTCAGAGCGATTCCAGCTGAACTCTATTTCAGAGTCGTTCTGCCCCCCTGCCAAAGCAGTTTGACCCAGCAATTCAGTTCTATTCCAGAGTTGCTCAGTTACATTCCAGAGCAGTCCAGCTCCATACCAGCTCCTGGGCCATAAAGCTCAATTCCAGAGTAAGTCAGAGTATTTCAGCCCAATTCTAAAGAGATTAGTCTCATTCTAGAATGTTTGTATTCTATTACAGAGTGATTATTCCCCCCAATTCTAATTAGCTCAGCTCAGTCCAAGAGCAACTCTCCATTCCAGAAAAGTTCAGGTGTTTTCTGGAGTATTTCCACCCCATTCAGAGGGAAGTTTAATCTCACTCCAGAGCAGGGTGTTGCATCTCTATTCCTGAGTAACTGCCCCGGTCCAGAGCTGTCCTGCTTTATTCCAGAGTGGCTTCCACTGCATTCAAGAGTGGCACCACTCTATTCCAGAGCAGCTCAGCTCCATTCCAGAGCAGTTTGCCTCCGAAGTTAATCTGAATTCCAAAGCAGTTCAGTCCCATTCCAGAGTGGTTCCACCCTGTAAATAAGGTCCACTCCAATATTCCACTCTAGACCACTTTAAATGCACACCTCCAATGAACCCTCCAGCAGTTCTCTCTAGAGCATCTGGACTCTAGAATGCACTGTTAAACTGTTTAGCCAGTTCTTGTCGTAAGAAGCAGCTTAACTGGTTTCATTTGATATTTGAGAGGTCCACACTAGAGTGGGTCATGTCCACTAGAGATCCTTCATTCCACTGTCAGTCTTTCTGTCGGTCTTATATGTTCAGCCTACCTGTTTCTCACACTCCCCCTTCACGTGCTGGATGTGTTGGGTATTCATTAAAGCTACACACATAAAAGGGGCACTAAAGAGTGTGGTCACTAGGAGACTTAAGTGACAGAAAGAGTCCTTCTGTCTCCTTTTTTTGCATTTGTGCATTTGTTTCTCTGTGCTTTTGCCCTTTAGATAAAAAAAACCCCAACATGCTGATATGGTAAAGAAGAAGAAAGAAAAAAGTTAAAAACAGCTTTTCTAGTTTAGTATTATTTTAGATGAATGATTTAAAGAAAAGTGTGAAAATGAAAGTTAAATCTCTAGGATCTCAAGTTTTATAACTCACTGGGAGACGAATCTGTTAAAATGTATTTCTTTAGGTGATTTTATAAAGACGATAATGTTGAGAATTATTTCAGATTAAAAGTGCATGTAAGATTAATGCTAGAAGCAGATTCTCCTCCTCTTTCTCCTCACGTCTCCTCGTTTCTCCTCTTATCTCTCACCTGTGTAAGTACAGAAGAGCAGCAGCTTGCCGCCGACTCCCTGCATGAATGCCTGTAGAGTCTTCGATTTTATTACATTTTGTTAATAAAGATAGGTCTGAAAACAGGCTCTCTTCTCTGGACTCTTCTTTTCTATTTGAATCACACAAAGCAGCTCCACACCTAACAGTGAAAATGCTAGTAGTCAATATGGTAAATATTACTCAATACAATTCCTGTCTAAGCCGATAGAAAGGACCCATATCACGGACAATTTTTTCACTTTAGGTTTCAAAACATACATTTATTCCACAGGCCATTAAAAAAAAAAACCTTTACAAGGAGGGTTTAAACTCTGCTTTTCCGATGAATCAGAACAAATCTCATTTACATATAGCCATCAAATCTAAGCTCATTTACATGTAGTCATCTTAAAGGCATAGCGGAAAAAGGGACCGCTATGGGACTCGTTTTGTGAAAACCACATAAATGTTAAAATAAAACATCAAAAATAAGACGCAAGGCAAATGGACGACATGAGTCCTTTAACAATGAGAATGACTGTTTTTGGTACCTTTAACACAAGTGCAGATGAGGGAAAACCCACAATATTGTTCATGGATTCAGGAAGATTATGCTGGCTCTATTACTGCTGGGTGTAAATGGTTTTTAAAAAGTTAAATTTCCCAACTTCTCTGTGCACATACAGCGATCCTGAGAAGAGTTTAGAGTGCTGTCTCTGGGAGGTCAGTGTTTATTTCTCATGGTCTGTTTTACCAAATGTCGATACGGTTTTCTCTTGAAATAGTCTCGTGATCCAAAACAACCCCAAAAGCATTTTTTTAGTTATGCCAGTTATGTATGTATTAACCTTGCTAATGTTATCTTAGCATAGAGAAAGTGGAGTCATCAGGGTCTAATGCTGACATTGTGGTGCTTTGGCCAGGGAGCTGAGCTTGTGAATATTTGTGGAAAAAATGGTAGTCATTAAGGTCTAATGAGTATTATGGGGTCCTACTCTCAGTGGAATCTGGAAAACAAGAATACGCACTAACTTTACCCTCCATAGATATTACATGAATGCCCTAGAGTTCATTAAATCGCAACAACTCAACTTCATCAACAACTCAACTTCATCTTGTTAAATTAGTTAAGCCAACTAAAGTCATCATAATGGTTCTGTTAGAGACTTGCATCTTTAGGGCACCCTCTTGCTTCATTTCTGTCTCTATTTCTATATTTCTCCCTCGCTGTCTCTATTTCTCTTTATCTCTCTCTGTCTCTGCCCCATCTCTCTTTCTCCCACTGTATTTCTATCCCTCTGTCTCCCTTTCTCTCCCTCTGGCACTCTCTCTTTGTCTGTCTCTCTCTCTCTCATGGTCTGTCTCTCTCTCTCTCTCTCTCTCTCTCTGCCTCTTACACTCCCCCTCTGTCTCTCTCTCTCTCTCTCTCTCTCTCTCTTTGTCTCTCTCGCTCCCTCTCTGTCTCTTTCTCCCTCTGGCACACTCTCTCTCTCACTCTTTCTTTCTCTGTCTCTCACTCTCTTTGTCTCTCTCGCTCCTTCTCTGTCTCTTTCTCCCTCTGGCACTCTCTCTCTTTTTCTCTCTCTCTGTCTCTCACACCCTCTGTCTCTCTCTCCCTCTCACTCTCTGTCTCTCTCTTCCCCCCCCCCTCTCTCTCACAAACACTGTAAACAAACACTTGAGGAGGCAAAGTGAAGTGAAGCAGTCAAACACTAGACACTAAAACAGTAGAAATACATTTGGACTGCAATTAATCTTTATACAAACATGATAAACGGTAAACAGCCATTCACATAGAGCAAGAGAAGGAGGTGGGGGAGCGTCATCTCATACCTCCACTAGGGGGCACTGTGTGAAGGACAGTGGTGGTAAAAACTGCAGTGGACAAACAGGAGGAGAGCTTTGGTGTGATTTAAATTCTGCACTAGCTCCTCCTCCTCTTTTACTTGACTGGCTGATCATAGTGCTGTGGGTGGAGCCATGTAGACTAAAAGGCTGTCCAGAACACACATTAGATGAACTGGAGAGTAATTCCGAGTATATGAAACTTGAATTGGCTACTGGCCCACACCTTTAACTATTAAGTAGTGTCCCACCTTCTGCAATATGATTGGCTAGTGTCCGTCTTCCTGCACCTTGGTGAGTCAGTAATGTCCACCTCTTGCCCTACAGTTGGTTTGTAGTGTTCTGCATTCATTTTGTTTTGTAGATTCCCACCTCCTGCTTTATGATTGGTTTATAGTATCCCACCTCCTGTATTAATATTGGATTGTAGTGTCCCACCTACTGGATTATGACTGGCCAGTATTGTCCCAGGTCCTGCATTATGATTGGCTAAATGTGTCCCACCTCTTGTGGTGGGATTTGTTACAGGTCCTTGCCAGAAACCCTCTCTCTCACTCTCTCTGTTTCTCTCACCCTTCCTCCCTCCCCCACTCTCATATCTCTCTCTCTGTCTGTCTTGCCCTATTCCCCTTTTCTTCTTTCTCTCCATCACCCTCTGTCTTTCTCTCGCTTCTTTCTTCTTGTCTGCCTCTCTCTCTAGCTCTCCCTCTCACCTCTCACTTTCTCTCTCCTCTCCCTCTCTTTTTCTTTCTCCTGTCTGCATCTCTTCCTCACTCCCTGTCTATCTTTCCTCTCTCTCTACTTTTATCTCACTTTCTCTCTCTCACTCCCTCTCTGCCTCACTTTCCCCATCTCTAGCTTTCTCTCTCTTTCTCTTTTTTCTTCCCTCTCTGTCTCTCTCTCCTCTCTACCCGACACTCTCTCTCTTTCTCTCTCTCCCCGGTTGCCTGGTAACGCGCGCGCGCAGCGGTGGGCGCTCCTGACCTTGCGTCCGTGCCCGCGCCGCGCGCTCCCGTGCAAAAAATTGAAGCAACGAGACATGAGAGGGGGGATTAACTGGAACAAACATAAAAATAAAGAACTACAGTAATAATATCGTGCCGCTAGGAGCAGGCGCGGGGGTCTGGATTCGGGCTGGGGGAGCAGGATGAGATTAAAGATTCCGGACACGCAGAGGCGGACCGAGCGCGCGACTCTCCGGATGTGGGCTTCGGCAGGTGAGCCCAAATCACCCTCTTTATTCAGAGCGCGCGGGTTCTGCAGGCGGAACCGTGATGAGGGGTTCCGCACCGTGGGATTAATAACGGCTCGCGTCCTGTTGTGGTTTTGGTTTTTTGTGGGGAGGGTGTGGGGTAACGGGGTTGGGTACAGCCATCTTCATTCTGGAGAGAGAGAGACAGAGAGAGAGAAAGAGGCGGGGGGTTCTGGTGAATACCCCCTATTTCCCCT
This sequence comes from Rhabdalestes septentrionalis, assembly GCA_037832545.1. Taxonomy (NCBI): domain Eukaryota; kingdom Metazoa; phylum Chordata; class Actinopteri; order Characiformes; family Alestidae; genus Rhabdalestes; species Rhabdalestes septentrionalis. The sequence continues at coordinate 13,135,655 of JBBMFX010000080.1, read as the reverse complement.
CTGCCTCTTTTGAATCTGTATCCTCTTTTGGAGAACGGATGATAACGCATTCGACAGGACGCACGGGCACTACACCTCCCTACACACACACACACGCCCGTACAGATGTGTTGCTGAAGTTGGTATATTCACCCGCTCCTTATTCCACGTCTCCTGTCCAATTTAAATGGTGCAGCAGAATGGAAAAGATGCACGGTTTAAGGTCGAATGGGAAAACTCCAATAGGACGGGCCACACATCCAGTGTGTGTGTGTGTGTGTATGTGTGTGTATGTGCGTGTGTGTGTGTGTGTGAGAGAGAGAGAGAGAGAGAGCGAGAGAGGGAGAGAGAGAGAGAGAGAGAGAGAGAGAGAGACGCTCCCCTGTTGTGCATACACAC
>JBBMFX010000080.1:13103510-13116574 GCA_037832545.1 Rhabdalestes septentrionalis | reverse complement strand
TGGAGACTCCCGGAGCTGTGGTCGAGAACGAGGAGATCCACAAACCGTTCTGGTGGGAGAATAGTAGGCACTCCTGCCCCTCCGTCCCACCAGAAACTTAGATCCTCCTCCTCATCGTCCTCAGACTCACAACCACCCAGAAGCTCCGCGATCGTAAAGCGGCCTTTAACGGCCAGTTTACGAGCGAGCTGGGTCCCACTCACCTCACCCACAAGCCTCCCGTGATCCCAAAACTGGAGGGAAACCAGCTCGAGGTCCTCTTGAGGGGATGCGGTCATTCTGTCACGGCACAAAGACTCCCACAGAGACGCAGGTGCCATTTGGTATATTTTATTAACAAAAACACAAAAGAACAGGGCATGATGGCCAACAGGAACATAAAAAACCAGGACTAACGAAAACCAACGAGGACTAATGACCGCATACTGAGATGCGGCCGCTTTGACTATTTATGTGAAACCCCACACTGAACCACCCAAACAGAACGCAGAACTGAAATTCTCCTCATTACCCCTAGGTGAAACCCATATTCCACTAACTGGCTGGAGTAATGAGGAGGAAACTGACCAAATAAGGAACCAAACTGAAAACAAAGACAGGGTGCCCTCTAGCGGGCACAGCCCGTCACAATCCGAAAAAACAAGAAGTATTTAAATGCTGTTTGAGCCAGCCCTAACTTGATTTGTTGAAAAAATATACTTATGTATAGTTATAAATATTTTCTTATCATCCAACTCTAACATGCAACCCAGATCTACACAAAACTGGAGTCAAATGACAATGGAGGTGTCACAAATGAATGTAAATATATAAAGGGTGTGAGTGAAATAATTACATAAACAATGACTTGCACATCAGCACACAAAGATGTGCTCCTCTAAATCCTCTCTAAATCTGAGACTCAAGAACTATGTCCTATGCAGCCCATTCCTGTGCTAACCAGTGAGCAAATTGGCCCTTCCACATTGATATCAGTGCTAATTGAGATGCCAGTCCTGTCTTCTAAATTGCTGCAAAATCTAAATAACGAGAGCATCAATTCATGAGGGGAATATAAATGAGACATGTTCTGACGTAAGCAACCTTCAGATCACTGTACAACAGGACAAGCCATTCAGAGCCTGCGGGGTTAACACATTGCCTGTTTAAAGGGGCAGCTGCAGTGCTTTATGGTGAGACAATTGCTCACACATAGGGAGAGGGGATTTAGATTATTAATTTTGGTTCATCTTCATTATACAAGCTGCCTGGTCATAGAAAGCATGTACTATATGACACCGCCTTTCATGACTTCAGACTTAATATAAATATTTATTAATGAAAGAGTAATTGAAACATATGACACTTATAAATGCATTTTTCAACAAGTATAAGTTGTCATAAATGTTGAGGTGAAATAATCAAAACTGACAGAAGCAGCATTTCTGACAACTGACACTTGATGGAATAAGCCTTTATAAAAGTTTATAGAGATACATACCAAATGACATGAAAGGCTTATGTAGGTGACATGTAGCCTTGCGAATGCAACTTGCCAAAATGCTCTTTACCCTGAGAATTTTACATTAAACTTTATTATTAAAGTCTTACAAAATCAATAAGATTATTGTTGACTGATCCTATCTCAGACCTTAAATCAACATTAGACATTCAATTTCACCCAGAAACTAAATAGACATTGTGAGCAGTTGTGGCGTGGAGCTTCTATGGATCAGACAATTTTGTCAATCACATATCACAGGTGCTTGACTCGACTGAGATTTCAGGAACTTGGAGGCCAAGACATTTTAAAATCTCTGTCATGTGTCTTAAAATATTCTTGAACAAAAGTGCATTATTCTGTTGAAAGAGGCCGCTGGTATACACTTTTCCTACTACAGTTCCCCTTTTGTGAAATCGGACTCTCCAGACAAACCATCATTCTCCACATGCATCAGTGAGCCATGGGTGTCTATGAATCCATCTCCAGTTTGTCAGTTTTGGTAAGCACTAAATTACTATATCCTTTAAACACCCACAAGACCAATCTTTTTGTAGATTCTCTGACCCAGTCATCTAGCCATCACAATTTGGCCCTTGTCAAAGTCCTATATTTTTTGCTCATTTTTCCTGCTTCCAACACAACAACTTCAAGAACTGACTGCTCACTTGCTACCTAATATATCTAGTATAATGTACTGTAAGATAATTAATCCAGCATGGAAAACTTACCACTTCATTTGAAGTCTTGAAATCCATGTGCTAAAGTCAGGAGGTAATGTCCTTGAGAAAAAAAAAAGATATCCTGAGTAAACTTATTACTGTATCATCCTGTTTAGTGGGATTTGTAAAAGTATTTTTAATGTCACTGAAGACAAGACAGCAGATTCACTGGAGAACAGACGGACATGAATATGCTGGACTGGGTTGTTGACTGCACCTATAAACAATGTAGACACACGAAAATAAAATTAATAGAATGCTTTCTCCACATGATTTATTGTCACATTTCCACTGTGCATAATGTCACAATTTGGATTGCAATATCACAATATTTCGATGCATATCTAAACAACCTCACAGCTCATCTGCTATTATTCAAATCTGTGTTTAACACTGTGTACTGAAATACAGTATAAATAGTTAATGTTTTGCAATGTTAATATGGTAATAAAGCAAGTTCTATATTTTCAGTGTATTGATGTCTTTTTATTGGCAAGTCAAAGCACTGCATAGGATCTCAGGGCCGAGAGCTGGCTTTTGTCCAGCAGTCTAATGCAAGAAAAGATTTGGACCTAGAAGCTCTCAGTCATAGTCATGAAGCCATTTTAAAGAGCATGGTAGGCAAACAGTTTCATTTACAACAGTTCAAATACAAGCACATCATCTGAAATTATGGATTTAAAGTATTCATAAATAAGCTAACTGCAACCAGCCCACAATCAATGGGGGTCAAAAACAGTCAAATAACTTATTATCTAGCCATTACATAATCACTATTAGTATAGTATAACTACCAGTAAAACCTACATACATACTTCTCTGACAAACTGATGCCAAATATTTTTTGTCAACATCACAGTATTTTATTCTTTACAAAGTATTTACAAAGCATGTTCCTGTTTAAAAAGCAGGAAGTAAAGGCTAAGCACCCTCGAGTGCCATATGTCAAAATTAACTTGTTTAAATCTTATAATATCGAAAATAAATAAATGCAAGTAATGAGTCAGGACTCTCTCATTAAGCTGTGGATTTATCTTTTCATATTTTTTTCCACTTCCTTACATTGTCAGTTAAAACCTTTCAAAGGTTTTTAATGACTTTTTAAATTGGCCTACAAAGCTGACACAATATATAAAATCTACAATGTAACAAAGTGGGCTAAGTCACTCTCATACCATTGGCTCCTCATCTCACAGCCTTAGCTGTAAAATAAAGCTCAAACATTTAAAATATCCTGTGTCATTTACACCTAGTTATGAGATAATCATGAAAATCTGCCCTGCTTTGTTCTCCTCATAATGAAGTGCTCTATTTTTCCTTACACCCCTGCGGTGTGTTTACATTCTGCTCAGCCCAAGATTTTGCACTTTGAGAAAATGAGATTGCAAATAATAACATCTGAGGCATTTTATTATCTGCAACAATGCAATAATCCAGGTACGCCTGCACCTGTTCCATAACTTTCAGGTGAAGCAAGCATATTTGCTCATGTTAAAGTCCCCAGGAAGATAGATGCCTTTATTAACATGAATACCCTAATTTCTTTTTTTATATATATATAAAACTTCAGCAAGTTTATGCAGCAGTATTTCACAGTAAGTATATATGACATGATAAATCACCATTCGTGACTAAACATTTCAAGTACGGCAGCATTAAGTATTATAAAATTCTGTCACCTATAATTAAAATACATCCACAGTGGCAGCCAGAGGCAGCTTATGTAAAATGTGTATTATTTAGCACAGTTAGGCAATTCAATTCACCCAAAAGGTCCACAGCACGGTGAGTGTGGAGGTCATTCCATGAGGCTGAAGTGGTCTTTGGCCAAAAGCCGCTTCTCCTCAGGCCCAGCTAAGGATTGAATTGGATCTTTCTAGATGTCCCTCAGGTTTTCGTTTCTGTAGACACAAGAAAACAATTCAGTCCCTGATTTCTCAATTAATGAACTGGTAGCCCCCCTTGCTTTCTTACAAAAACTGAGGTATTACAACAGAAAAAAAACAAATAACCAAGTCACAAATTTTTACATTTATAGAAAAGGTGTGGTGCCGGACCTTTAATTAAGGGGTTTGATTTATTTATATATCAGTGGCGGATGCTCTAAGACTACAAGGGAAGCTCTGCTTCCTCTAATATGTTAGAAAATAAATGCTCAAATATGTCGCATTTATATTGCTTTTAAGTTGAGTTCAGGTTCATGACTAGCTCATTCAGAATCAGGTGTTTATTTTAGATTGTTTGACTCTAATTTCTTTTCATACATTTCTGTGCAGCACAGAGCATTAGACCCCCATGAAGCGCAGCTTCTCTTGGGGTCTATAGATGCTCGCAGAGGGGCATGTCTCACTGCTGAAAAGCTGGACAGGGATTGGATAAATGCACCAAAATCTTCACTTCCAAGGAAGCTCAGCATCTCTGGGAGTGAATGGAGCAGGCGGGAGGCCAGGACGCTGGGCTGCTGCATGATGATTGGAGGAGCTGTCTAAAGGGCGGAAACCCTTTTTTCATTGACAGCATATAGCAGGAATAGAAGCCAGAATAATGTAAGTGTACAAATAATGTAACAAATTTCATGATGTACGCCTAAAATTAGCTTCCCCTGTTAGAAAGATTAGTGGCTGGCTCCACCCCTAGAACAATTTTTTACAAGTATTTTTCAGAATACCGTATTCGTAAAAAACACATTATTTGTGTCTTTTCCGAATACCATATTGGATTTCGGCTCCACCCCTAACAAATCTATGTATGTATGTATGTATTTGTCTGTGTGTATTTATGTGTGTGCATATAAACACATACAGTATATATACACACACATCTTATATATATATATATATATAGTTTTCAATTAAACATTTTATCATAAAATTCAAAAGTACTGTTTTATTCAAGCACTTTTATTAGTGTGCTTGATCTGCTGCACACGCTACTGTTCTCCTTAAGTTTTATTCTTATTATTCCAATCACCCGTTATTTTGGGAGGACAACTCTTTGGGAAGACACCGTTACAACTCTTGACACTTCGGACCCGAACTGAAGTTAATGGCCTGTTCACAGCTTTTTGATGCGTTTTGTCTTTTGAGCGTTATTCACATTTTTCCAGCGAAACCGATTTGCAAAAATATTTGCACCCCCCCTAAATCCTCAAATTTCAGATAGTCCTGCTTCGACATGCTTCGTCCGAAACACAAACGTCCCTGATACACAAAAACGGTCAGTGATGACCTGCACTTGTCTTTTCCTTTTCTTTTGCTCATCGCTTTTTTTCCCCCTTCATTTCATTTTTAAACCCAATTAAATATATGCAGTTTCAGAAGAAGAGACTTTCAGGCTCCATACAGTGATCAAGCCTTATTAAACTTCACATGAGGCCTCAGGCCACACCCCCCAATGGCATACATGTTTAAACTGAACAATGGATAAAAGTCTTGGGACACAGCTGTCATACAAATGTATTGCTCGCTCACTCACTCACTTTTACTGAACAATATGGACAAAAGTATTGGGACACAACTCTCGTACAAATGTATTGGAAACACACCCACACTCACTCACTCACTCACCTCACTCACCCACCCACATGTTTTATTTGTACAATATGGACAAATGTATTGGGACACATCTATCATTCAAAAAAATGTGGACCAACATATTGGCCCACACCCACACTAAGGCTATGCTAATGGTATGCTAATGCTAGCACTACGTCGACTGCTGCATTTTTGAGCAAGCACAATTTGCATTTTCTCTGTGGAAATGCAGTCTAATTTTCCTGCAGTCGAGAAATGCTAATAAAAAGTGCAAAAACATTTGGTTTGCAAACACCTTAAACAAATAGGGAGCTTTTCAATAGCAGTGTTCCCTTTCACAAAGTTACACAGCTGCAGTATAAAAGTTATTTGTAACTCACAACTTTAACAAGATTAATAAGATACATTTTATTGGTCACATAAGTGGGAAATTTGCATCATCTTGGCAAAATGTGTAGACAGAAACAAAGAGCAGCAACAATTAAAAACAAATTGCTTAAAATGTTGTGAGAATAAAAAAAGGAAAACAAGAAGGAAGCTCATAAATGAGCAAAGATATCCAGACAGGCTGCATAGACAGAAACAAAGAGCAGCGGTGTGTTTGCGTATGGCAGAACAGTCACTTTCACTTTCATTATAGTAGCTGTAAAGAGGGACCAACTACTTCTAAGAGAATGTAGACTTAAGGGGCTTTCAGACCGAACGCGGCATGCTTGCCGCGGGGCTCAGCGCAAAAAAGTGCCCATGGTTTTCAAAACTCCTCTTTTCTGTTGTTGTCCCGGACGGCGATCACTATCTCTGTTGGTATTAGCTCTGTTAGCGCATAAAATATTCAAGAGCCACTTAGTTCATCCCTCTTGTTTGTAATCTCATTTTGATCTCAATTAGCTGGTAAAAATCACTTTACAAGAAAAATGCAACATAGATTGTCTGCTACATCACATTTTAATAACAACAATAATAATAAATGTTGTTGCTGATGCACATTACATCTCCATACCGCTTTGTGTGCATGTGTTTCGAAGGGGCAGACCGAGCACTCACTCGCTTCGATGACTTGGTTCTATTTGTTGCGAGAAAGTGCATCACGCCACGGTCAAAGTTCAACAAATTTCAGCTTTGACCATGGTGAGCTGGTGCTTGGCGCAGCGCAAAGCTGCTATTACACCGTGCAAGCCATAGAAAATATTGGGTTTTAGAGCAAAGCGCGGTGCATGCCACGTTTGGTCTGAAAGCCACTCTTGGCAAGTACGTATGTATATACACAATGAGTGTATCAGTCATCTGCATTGCTCGGGAATGATTCTGGCCCATTCTTCCACACAAACGTTCTTTAAATCTTGAAGGTTCCTTGGGCCTCTATAATGAACTTTGATCCTCAGTTCTCTCCATAGATTTTCTATGGGATTTAGGTCAGGTGACTGAGTGGGCCATCCAAGCAACTGGTTTTTGATTCTTTGAAACCACTTCATTGTTTCCTTGGCCTTGTGTTTGAGATCATTATCTTGTTGAAATGGCCACCCTCTCTTCATTTTCAGCTTTCTAGTAGATGCCGACATTATCGGTTATGAACTTTAAAAGCAACCGCATGAGGACCTCTGCAGGAAGCAGTTTGTGGAGTTATGAGAGATATCTGCTGTGTAGATAGCGAAAAGGAATTGTCCCATTACATTTCCCTGTGTGGCCCCATACGAAAAAACATCCCTGGATTCTCACGTACTGTGGTCGATTAGTGAGGATCCATGTGGTAAGATGATGGTCCACTCCTGTCCACTCCAACATGTCCCTAAGGATTTTGAGAAGGACTGTGCTGAAACCACTGGAAAAATGTGATTTTTCCGGTGTTTGCAGCACAGTCCTTCACAGAGATTCTCACAGGGCTCCCAGCAGTCTCCAGGTGAGAGGGAGCGATGCACAATGCACCCGGAAAGTATTCACAGCAAATTCTGAGGAAAAACATTATTTTCATCCATTTTGGAATAAGGCTGTAACATAACAAAACGTGGAAACAGTAATGCGCTGTGAATACTTTCCGGATGCTCTGTGGGAGTGGAATGACAGCATCATCCACTCCAATGCCAGGCCGAAAATGAGCTCCATCACTAAACACAGTTGATCTGCGCAGGACCTTACAACCCTTGAGCTGATGCCATCTGGACCCACAGCCTTGCTGGCTTTGATCCTCCTCAGTTCCCTCCTAACCTGTATGGTTGAAAGAGACTGGAGCTGTGTGCTGGATGTGTACTGGAGGCTGTGGTTCGGGGGGAGGAGTAGTGAACAGGGTGTGTGGAGGAGGTGTGAAGAGTCTGTGGTGGAACAGAAGTGGGGCTAGGGGTGACTGTAACAGATGTTAGAGACTGTATCCAGGATTAATCTAACCTGTTGAAGAAGTGATTCAGCTAGTTTGCCCACCTCACATCCCCTACTGGCAGAGGGGGTTCTAGACGGGGGCCAGGGTCCCCGTAGAATTGCTCATGGCCCCTGTTATGTCCCCTGCACTGAACAGCCAAAGACTGAAATATAAATTTCTTATAGCAACATGTGCTGGCACAAAGAACGGAACTAACGCTATGTGTGTTCTAGATGGACTTCTTAAAGTGCTACACATGCATGCTTTTACATATACGGTTTTCGGACAAATACTTACAAAACTATTTGTATTCAGGAAACTCTACCTCAGCCCCTGGGAAACGCTCATGTTCGGGAGTAGATACTCTGCTCACCCCTGTCACACGCTCGCGTTCAGGGGTAGATACTCCGCTTCCCCCCGGTCACACCCTCATATTCGGAAGTACAAACTCCGCTTCCACCCCTCATCACACACTCAAGTTCAGGAGTAGACTCGGGGAGAGGTGGACAGTGTTTGCACGCTGCGTTAATAATTTTACTCAAATACAAATACGAATAATTTTCCCTTTTACAAATACAAATACAAATAGCGGCCGATTTGCACACCCCTAATATATATAGTGCCTTGTAAAATATTCACCCCCTTGGCATTTTTTCCTGTTTTGTTTCTTCACAAAATGGAATTAAAATTGATTGAGAGCATCATTTCATTTACTGAACATGTCTACAACTTCGAAGATCTCTTGTGAAGCAAACAATAGGACAAAATAACAGAAAACCTCAGCGTGCATAACCAAACTCAGTACTTTGTAGAGGCAACTTTTGCAGCAATTACAGCTGCAAGTCGCTTTGGATATGTCTCTATGAGGTTGCCACATCTTGCCACTGGGATCTTTGTCCATTCCTCAAGGCAAAACTGCTCCAGCTCCTTCATGTTGGATGGTTTTAGCTTGTGAGCAGCAATCTTCAAGCCTGACCACAGATTCTCAATTGGATTGAGGTCTGGACTTTCTTGACTAGGCCAATCCCACACATTTAAATTTTTCCTCTTAAACCACGTAAGTTTTGCTTTAGCAGTATTTTTCGGGTCTTTGTCCTCCTGGAAGGTGACCCTCCGTACCAGTCTTAAATCATAGGCAAATTGACACAGGTTTGGTTAAAAAATATCCCCATATTTCACACCATTCATCTTTCCCTCAACTCAGACCAGTTTTCCAGTCCCTGCTCCTGAAAAACAGTCTCACAAAATGATCTTGACATCACCATATTTCACTGTGGCGATGGTGTTCTTGGGTTGATGGGAAATGTTGGGTTTGTGCCAGACATGTTGGCTGTAATGTTCAAATTTAGACTCATCTGACCAGAGCACATTCCTCCATACATTTAGGGAGTTGCCCAGATGACTTTGGCAAATTTAAAAGTGCTTTCTTATTTTAAGTAATGTTTTTTTGTTTTCTGGCCACTCTTCCATAAACCCTAGCTCTATGAATTGTATGCCTTATTGTGGTCCTATGGACAGAAACTCCAGCCTCTGCTGTGGAACGCTGCAACTCCTTCAGGGTTACTTTTGGTCTCTGTGATTCCTCTCTGATTAATAACCTCCTTGCTCATTCTGTGAGTTTTGGTGGACATTCCTCTCTTGGCAGATTTGTTGTGGTACCATGTTCTTTCAATTTGAAGATGATGGATTTGATGCTGCTCTGGAGGATCACCAAAGGTTTGGATTTTTTTTTTCAGAACCAAACCCTGACTTGTACTTCTCAACAACTTTGTCTCGGACTTGTTTGGAGAGCTCCATGGTCTTCATGCTTCATGGCGTAATGCCTCTTGCTTAGTAGTGTTGCAGCCTCTGGGGCCATTTAGAAAAGGTAGATCATGCAACAATTGCAAAATTTAGATGGTAACTGCTTGCACCAGAACTTTTTAGATGCTTAGTGTAGAATTTTAGATGCTTTGCATAGCATAGAAGAGTGTGAATACATATGTGCATGCTATGCAAAAATGTTCCTGAAGTTCTTTGCACAAAATCACTCTCATATAAAGAGATATCACCAGCCATATTCTTCTCAGTTGCAGACCTGTTTTTTTGAATGAGCCGTTTGGACGGAGGGGCCAATTTGCATAGAAACCCCCATTATCTGTCGAGACCCCAGGCACTAGCCTGTTACTTGTCACACATTTCAGCGGCTATCTTGGGTCTTTACAGCTCCCAATTTTAAGAAATTTAATGTGTAAAATCCAGAATTTAAATCTGCAACTTCTGCATGGACTGGGTGGGATATTAAACATCTCATTTTGAAAGGGACCAAAACTGTCAAGAATTAAGCTGGTGATATTTCTTTATTTGAGAGTGATTTTGTGCAAAGACTATCATGAACATGTTTTGTATAGCCCCTAGACATATTATAACTTGTTTATTAAAAATATGAGTTTTGCATATGTGCTCTTTAATTAAAAAAATAAATCTTCTTTTTCTCATTTTTCCACACTGACAGGTTGGAATGTAAAAAAGGGAGAAAGCCAAGGGAGGTAAATACTTTTGCAAGGCAATTTTAACCCTCACTTTAATGTGGATTAGCAGTCCCGGATTCAATCCATCATAGATTTTTGCCCAGAGCACAAATAATAATTGTTCACTGAAACCCCAACACTAATGCAGAAACTGCAGGTATCCAAAATATTTTTCTTTTGTGGTGTCTGGGCCTGGTCCAACATGCCCACTCATCCTCATGCTGGGATGCTAAGCCCCCTGCCCAAACATAAATAATCAGCAAGAGGATTGTAACAAATATTAATGTAAATTCAGCTACATTTCCATAAAAAAAACAGCTATACATTTTTGGTGCTGTGAAGAGAACACAAAGACTGCACCTCACTTAAGGGACTCTGGAAAAAAAAACACGGAACAGAAATGAGGACGTTTCCTCACCAATACATCCTGTAATGCATTAATACAGCCGGAGGGTGTCGCTAACACTAAAGCTCCCCCATAGGCTCCTCCAGAAGAAGAAAACTGAATTTTACCATGCTGCGTGAATAATGCAGAGACCTAAGGCTAGTAAAAGTTCCGTAAGGGACTCGTTTGCGTTAAATGATAATGGAAGTTCAGTGCAAACTCTGTCATACCACAGATCAACCACTACCAGGCACAGTCGTCTGAGAGCGAAGCACCCAGCAGGAGTGACTTCAGGCCGTTTCACCCGATTTAGCTTAATTGGCTAGGCTGTTCTAAATGTGGTTAGTGATGCATTTTTTAAATTGAGATAGTCTACAATATAGTTTATTAGGTGCATTTATCTTGTTCGTTTACTGTACTGTAATTTGGAACAGTGTGTGTCGTGTGATTAAACAGTTTGTGAAAAATATCTTTCACCCTCGCTATCGTGTGCGGGCAGGGGGGGTCTATTTAAAAAAAAATTACGAATAGTTCTCCTTAATTTTTCGAAGTGTTTTTGCCAAAAAGTCACATCCCTGGCTGTAACGATATACGATACAAAACCAAAAACTGCAACACGCACGTTCACAAACCCATGTCGCGATGTGAGGAGGGTGAATACAGTTCCCGCCCAGAAACAAGTTTTTCACCGTAATAGGAGGATTGTCATGTCAATTTCTTTTCTTTAATCAATAGCTGAGGGTCTAAGGATTTCAAAGAGCCCTCCCACCAGTTTACAAACATACGGAGCACAGACGGACCCTTTGTTTGCTGAATTGATTTGTTGAGTACATGTAAGTTATGACACTGGCCTAAAAGAGGGTGCCAACCCCAAAATTTTATTTGCTACCGGCGGTTCCTGATGCTGTTGGCTTTCAGACAGTTTCTATTGTTTTTCTTCAAAGGATGGGCAATGAAGTAATCATTTCACGACATGTTGTACCATGTATGACGCTCCGGTGGTCTCTGTGACGTCACGGGTCCCGGTCTCTGGTGGTCCACCTTAGACGATCGAGAGCCATGTGCTATCCCGGTCCGAGCAGTGTCTGCCTTTAACCTGAAAGGTGTGTGTGTGTGCATGCGTGTGTGAGAGAGCATGAACAATGTCAACCTTCCCGCTGTGGTGTGTGTGTGTTTGGGCAGGATCCCTCAATGTGAATGAATTCGTGAAACGTTTGGCCAGTTCTCATTAGAAGCGCAGACTGTTGTTTTAAACATACCTGGGATAAGTTAGTAACTATGTTCTTATTTTTCTTTTCAAATCCAGGTCTGTTTGATGTCTGCTATGTCTAATTGCAATATTTTTTGTTAGGTTGTTTTTTCTTTATGCTAATGTTTTTGTTGATGAACTCAGCATTGTTTTTCTGAATAAAATGTTCAAATTCCTTAATTTATTATTTGAAGTTTGAGTACAGTGCCACAAAATGAAACAGTTGTCTTACCAGACGAAGCTTAAAGAAGCACGGCAGCTGACTGCTAAGAAAAAAAACACTGTGACGCAATGACAGCAACCACCCATCAGTAACCTCCAATATGTACACGTTCTGCAGGTGGTGCAAACACAGACCACATCCTATGCTTTCTGTCTGATGTTTTGGTCATTTTTAAATGCTGGCAGTGCTTTTACTCTTGTGGTAGCATGAGGTGGAGAACAACCCAGCAGCTGGACATCTACCTCCGCCTTTGTGCAAGGAGGAACAGGAGGAGCACTGCCAGAGCCCTGCAAAATGACCTCCAGCTGGCAACAAATGTGCATGTGTCCATGAGGGTGGTATGAGGACCCAAATCCACAGTTGGGGGTTGTGCTTAGAGAACGCCAAGATTGGCTAATTCACCACTTCACAGATGAAAGCAGGTTCACACTGAGCACATGTGACAGATATGACATAGTCTGGAGAAGCCGTGGATAACATTCTGCTGCCTGCAGCATCCTCCAGGTTTGGCAGTGGGCCAGTAATGGTGTGGGATGGCATTACTTTGGGGGGGCGAGCAGCCATCCATGTGTTCGCCAGAGGTAGCTGACTGTCATTAGGTACAGAGATTAG
>JBBMFX010000080.1:13064886-13084399 GCA_037832545.1 Rhabdalestes septentrionalis | reverse complement strand
GTGTGTGTGTGTGTGTGTGTGTGTGTGTGTGTGTGTGTGTGTGTGTGTGTGTGTGTGTGTGTGTGTGTGTGGCTAGTCTGTGATATTATGATGATGATTATTATTATTAATATTTTTATAAATAGAGGAGTGGCATATTAAGCACTAGTAATGAAAGCTGATTTCAGTTGCACTGTTTCACTGGTAAATTCCTGCTCAACTTGAATAAATCCCCTCTAAAAACTACATAAAATTAGGAATGCTGAGAAAACAAGTGAGGTGCTGTAAACCCAGAGTTCCTGGTAAATAGTGACTATTGTTATTTCAGTTCTGAGCCAACAAATGAAAGACGGCAGGTCTTCCACTTCCTCTCATTATTAAAACTCAGCAATAACACAACATGCGGCTTTACAAGGACGCCACATCACTGCATAAACACGAAAAGGCTGATTTTAGAGCTGTGGTTTCTTTCTGGTTTTGAAAAAGGAAAGAAATGAGTCAATGTGGCAAATGAGCAGGAACAGGTTTCTCAAGATGAAGATTCGGTTTACGGTTCCTTTCAGACATTTGAACACATCTTTTTACCTTTCTGCTTTCCACAGAAATTCAAACTAGGTTAAATCCACATTTACCCAGAGATATTCCAGCATAACTGTCTCAGGGTGGGCACTAAACCATGGGGAAAATGTATTTAATTATTTGATTGTGGTTTTCAAATAATTCTGTATTAGTGTGACTAATAATTACATATAATGTGACTTTTTACAGACATAAAATCATTGTTAATCTTTTTAAGATGATTTTATCAACAAAATCAACTATTTACTTTATTAGTAGTGTTTTTATCATTAAGCTTTTAAACAGCATTATATTACTGGTAATAAAAATAATTAAACACACATGTATAAATCATTCTCAAAATAAATCTGATTAACAATATCTAGATTTAGTGCTAAGCGTTTCAGAGGACGTGGTACTTTGGCCTGACTGACTATGTCCTGTCAAATGGTGTGTCTCTCTCTTCCTGTACAGAAAAGATCAGAGAGCTGCTCATCTCCTATGAACGAGAACAGTTTCAGGTAAATCAATCTCTGTCTGTCTCTTTCTCTGTCTGTCTCTTTCTCTCTCTCTCTCTTTTTCGTTCTCTCTCTCATTCAATCTCTCTTCTCTCACTCACCACAGTGCCTTTTTAATTAAATAAACATTTTGAACACTTGTGTGACATTATTTCACTCAGTGCAAAATGCCCCATTTATACCAGTTAATAGATTGTGTCTTTATTATTTAAACACAAAGATTGACTTCTAAAATTCTCATTATTTGAAACCCTACTTCACTAAACTTTCCAGCCAGTTAGTCAGGCCATAGTACCTCTTTCTCAGAAACCTTTAGCGCCAAATCTAGATGCTGTTAATAAATTCAGCCAAATAAACTGCATTGTTTTATTTGAAATTCTGTAAAAATAGTTTATGAGGAGTGGGGCATTTCCACCTCTGTCCTCTAGAGGGCAGTGTGTACAAGCAGTTACAAAGAACTGAATGATTTATTCTCTCAAACTGTGTGTTAAGGAATGTGACACTCATTTTAAGATTTCAGTAATAAATGCCTGGTCTTAAAGTGATAGTTTCACAAAACAATGAGGAAAATAAAAGCATTTTGTTCCAACATACTACACTTTAGTCATCGTCCCAAATATTCTTTGCATGTAATATTGGAGCTCATGGAGATGATGTAGGCAGCTGGTTGTCTGCTGGTTAGGGAGTTCCCTCTGTAATAAGAAGGTTGTGGGTTTGAATCCCAGGATTGCCAGTGGCACCACTGTGGTGTGCATCAGGGTACATCCTCACACAATACTTCCTGGGCTCTGTGTTCTTGGCTGCCTGCTACTTCACTTGGTGAATGACTTAAATGTAGAGAACATTTTATGCTGTTCACACTGTGGTGTGTTCATGTACAACATATGGACACTTACTTTTAGTAATGGGAGCTTTCAGTTCCTCCTTAAATGGTGCAAAGGACCAAGAACCTAACTGCTGCTCTCTTTAAGGTGGACTGGAAAGTTCTGCCAACTGTTAGTTAGGCTTTAAACTGATGTACAGACTATGGACAAATGTATTGGGACACCCTTGTTTTTCATAGTATTGGACAGTTCCTTAAGTATAGTGAAGGGCAAATGTAATGGAGATCAAGAGAGTTTGGACTTTCAAACTGGACACAGTTTAGGGTTTTTCTACTCCAGTATGGCTGTGTCCCAGTGCACAAAGTGACCTCCATAGAAGAACTTGACTGGCCCACACAGAGCACTTACCTCAGCCCCATCCAGCACCTTTGGGATGAACTAAAACTGAGATTGTGATCCAGGCCCTCTTGCCCAGTCTCTCAGTCTCTGGCCTCATAAATGCTCTACAGACTGAATGAACACATTCCCACAGAAACTCCAAAATCTTGTTGAAAACCTTCCAAGACAAGTGGAAGCTGTTATTGCTGCAGAAGCGGGACAACCTCCACATTAAAATCTATGGTATTGAATCTAGTTAAAGTCCCTGTTGGTGTAATGAGCAGGCGTCCCAATACTTTTGTCCATATAATGATAGTCTTGGACTTCTGGTACTTAAAGTAAAGAAAAGGAGTGAATGTGTCCAGGCTGTCTGGCCAGTTTTGGGGTAAGGGGGCGGATTGCATTTTAGTTGGCTGAAAAATCACCTTAATAGGTTCATCACTGCTTCAGACGTTTTAGATCAGATAGTAAAGTGAAGCGTGAGTAAAGCATGAGTCAGACCTTTGATGAAAGCAAACATTCGAAATGTCCCTCTTGCACTTTAAACCGGTCACGATAGTGTTTTTAAAAAAAACACACACACACACACTGCCGTCTGGTCTTCCTTTTGTCTTGGTATCAGCATTCCCCTCCCTCAGCCTTTCTTTATGTCTCTCGCCCCCTCTGTTTCTCACTCCCTCCAGTGAAACCCCTTAAGTGCATTTACTCCAGTTGCCGTGGGCGATATGCACAGCCAATAGGTGTGTTTCCCCTGATGACGCTCGATGTGTAGGCGAGAGAGAGAGGAAGACATGGGGAGAGAGACAGAGAGGAAATACATGGACATAGAGAGAGAAAAAAACAGGAAAGACAGAATTAAACGTAGAGAGTCAGTGAGAGACGGACATGGGATATAAAAACAGAAATGGGGAGAGTGATAAACAGGGGAGAGAGAAAGAGGGAAAAGATGGACAGAGAGAAAGAGAAATGAGTATGAGAGAGAAACAAATAGGGGGTCTGTTTGTGTAAGTGTGTTGGGGTGTGTGTATGTATGTTGGTGTGGCCTTGGGGGGTGTGGTAGCGTTTTAGGGTATTTTTGGGTGTAGGTGTTGTCATGTGTTATGGTGTGTGTAGGTATGCGCTTGTAGGTGTGGTAGTGTATGGGTGTGATGGCGTGTGGGTTTTGAGGGTGTGTGTGGTTGTGAGTTTGTGTGTGTGTTAGCATGCCTGTAGGTGTGCTGTTGAGGGTCTTGTTTTTGGGTGTGGCAGCTTGTAAGTGTGTAGTTGATTTTACTCAGCAGTGTTACTGACCTATAGGATTTATACCCTGTATTTCTGCATATAGCATATTTTCAGTATTTTTTTCTACAGATTTGTATTTAGATTACATTTTTATATTCTCAGTGTCTTTCCGGTCATGATATAAGAAATTGCCTCTGGGATAAATGAAGTTTTCTGGTTCTGATGTTGATCTTGCTCATTTTAACGTTGTGAATCAAAGGCCAGAAATGTAAATAAACAGCTGAGGGAACATCTCTCACCCAACTGTAACATTAAACGTTGGAATGTAATTTTTAATGGTTAAATAGTGAAATAAATTGTACTATTGTAAATATATATTGATTTACCTGCCCACACTTGTTGGATTTTATTACAGTTGGTGTAAAAAAAAAAAGTTTTTCACCTGAAAGTGTTAAACAGTGAAATTATGTTTATTATTGTAGGTGTATGAGGAGTTGCTGAGGACAAGTTCAGAACATGGACTGTGGCCAGACGTCAACGCTGACCTCAGCTGGATCCTGGCTCAGATCAAACAGTTCAGCTCTGAGTCCAGGTGTGTGTTTCTGTCTGCTCTGTTTAAAGGAACAGTTTGAACATCACACTCATCATGTCTCACAACATGACATACAAATATATCTATTGTGTGTGTGTGTGTGTGTGTGTGTGTGTGTTACAGTGATATACTGCTAGATGTTTTAGTGCAGGATGGATTTCTGATCCCAACAATAGACCAGCTGGAATCACTAGACATCAACCCATCAGGTATACACACACACACCAATAATTAATTGAAATAATACATATTTCAGCTTATTCTCTAATACAATTGTCTCAAACTATTTCTATCTCTCTCGCCCTCATTCCTCAGAGGATCTGCTTGACCCATTAACTCCGTGTTTGCCGCAAGTTTTTCTCCGTTTCTGGTTTCCGCTCTGGAAGGTTCTGAACTCGCCCTCGTTCATCACCCTCGTCCTGGACAAGCTGTTTGCCGAACTCTCCAGCGAGTCGACCAATCACAGGGCTTACTACGTTTCAGCCTGGATCTCTGAGATTCTGCAGTGCAACAGTAGAAGTATGAAACACTCAAGTTTGATTAGAATCTACTTTAACACAGATGTGATGTGGATTTAAAGTTGAAACCCACTTGTTTCTGTGAGACATAATTTACACACAATCACAGCATCACTGGCAGTTGGGTAATGGGGTAATTCCATAAATTCTCAAAATTACCACTTAAAATTAGTGTTTGCAAACAAAGTTATTCAGAGTGTGTATTTTAATTTGGTGATGATTCTCAAGCACAAATACAGACACTTTATTTCCTCTTCAAATGCAGCAGTGATGCTTCACATGTCTCTCAGTGTTTATATGTAACTTTAAAGATTGTAGAATGGTAAGATTGTTGAGTGGTAAATCTGAACTAAACTAGTTTTCTTTGGGGATTACTTTGCCTCATGACACCCTGCATGGTATCCCTACACCATAAATGGGCAAAACTCTGATAAAACAGAGTTTTGAAAACCCATTGCCCTGTTTTGTCATAAACATCTTTGTTGTCTTTGTTGCGTGTGTGTGTGTGTAACAGGTGAGTCAAAGGCTGTTAGAAAACTGAAGATGATGAAGGAGAGGATTTTCATCAGTAGAGTTCAGTTCCAGTGGCAAAATCTAATAACTGCATGTCTGAATGCACCATGTCCAGCCACACCATTCCTGCTACAACAGTAAGAACCAAAAAATATTTTTCTTAGAAAACAAGACACAAATAAATGAAATTACAAGTTAAATTCAAATGAAATGTCTCATTTATTCTAATGTGGTCTAAATTGAAAAACAATTGTGCCTTTTGTGCAAATATTTTCAGTAAAGCTAGAAGTCAGAATGTGATTTAGGCATTAGTAGTTAAGTGAAAATTCTATTACATAACATGAAATCCTTCAAGTGCATGTACTTACAGTCTTTATGCTGTCTCAGGATTTTGAGTGACATGGATAAGCCCCTCCCCCGGGAAACACAGCAGAACTTGCTTCGCCTCTGCAGCATCTACACACAGAGTAACCATGACGACTGTTCTCCAAATGACACTGAGGCCTCCCAGCCTGTATACACACTGGAGAGCCTTCAGATGAGACTGGGTGTGGCCACACACAACCGACACGCCCACTCGCCAGACCACACACCCAGCTCGACACAGGCCCCGCCCACTCTGGACCTGCAGGAATATTTGAGTGCAGAAACTCTGCAGGAGAGAAGCGCAGCATTACAGGGGTCTCCATGGAGTATGTGCACAGGTATAATAAAATGAAACCATTTTCCCTTTTGTTATGTTCATTGTTTGTATAATTTGTGACTGTGTGTGTATAAAATGCACAGCTTGCTATTCTTTTATGAACTATTGGAGTGTGAGCAGTGTAAAAAAAATTAGAAATGCCTCCATATGTGTTGTGAGTGCAATAGTGTTTGTCGAGCAGCTTTTCTGTGGCCTGTTTTCCAGCAGCTTTGCTTTAGATTCAGATTCTGAGGGATGAAACAGAGTCACACATGCACACACTGCTCTTAACATCACTAATTGAATTGTTGCTGTTGTAAAATAATGAGGGTTTTGTGGTTTACATTTCCAAAGTATAATAAATTATTTATATGTATTATTTTTATATTTTATCCAAACATTTTTGTTTGGAATGTAAAGTTTGGTAAATAGTGAATAAAACAATAGTGAAATGCACATTTTACGCTGACACACTCCCACACATTGCAGAAGCAATAACCAGAAAAAATGCAAGAGGCTAAAGAAAATAAAGTCAGTCAGGAAAGGTGAAAACCCATGAGCTGTTTCAAATGGCAGGCAGTTGTTGGTTCTGCATTGCAAAACAAAGTGGATAAACATGTGTTCCTGTCCTTCTCTAGATAAGGTCCCCTGGAAACTGTACCCACTGGGGAAGGTCCCGGGCCAGTCGGAGGACCCCTCCTGTCTAATGTTGGAGGCCTATACAACACTGACGGTGTTTGACCAGCAGGTAGAGCTGGACCAGATTCCCCCTCCCCATAGCAACACAAGGTAAGATGTGACCCTAGAAAGGCTTGGCAGGTTTTCTGTCATTTGTGGCCGGCTGTAACCTTTCTATCTGTATGTTTCCAGTGGGCTGATACAGAACAGGACTGGATCGGATGGGCTGCTGTGGACCCACAATGACCTCAGCAAACTCAAGGCCGGATTAAAACTGTTCTAACACATTTGTATGCCAGAGTGTGCTCAATTGTGTCTGTATGAGGAAATTTCTCAACAATTTTTTTCGGTTTATATATTGTTTTTTATACCCTTTGAAGACACCAGATGGGTAGTAGGCCTATAGACACAGCCCAGTTGGTTTAACACTTTGTTAAAAATAGTCACAAATATCTAAAATACCAAACACCAGGTGATTCTCAATGCATAAAGCAGTCCTTTTGAGCAGGTTGTGAGAGTTTTTCAAATAAAAATGAGGATAACCCCAACTTCAGCAGTTGCTAACTAAATGCCTGTTGATAAACATAAAAGGACAGTCATATACTCATCTGCTAGGTGGATCCCAAAAGCTACAGTTGAAAGAGAAGCTACAATCACAACTTCTGTAGCAACATATTGTGCAGCTGACCAGTAATATGATGACCCCTACTGGATATATATTGAAATGCACTGCTAAAAACATTTGTAGTGAATAATTTTGCCATTTTGAGGACAAGTATTCAAGTTCTTGCTCAGAAATACCAATGGAAAAAAAATGCCAACACTAAAAACTTTTTTGGTACCTGTGTTTTTCAAACGTTTTGTAAAATATTGGCCCTTGTAAAAGTAATGGCATATTTTTACTTTGTCTCTTCCTGAACAATATGTTTAATTCTGATATGAAACTACTCTACATTTGTAGAAAAATGCCACATGTCTGGGGCTGAATCCGACTTTCCTGCAGGGTGATGCACTCACCTGTTCATCCCTTTATAAAATATGTTGTTTCTCTGTCCACGTTCCACATTTCTCTGCACCTGGCATTCACAGATTGGCATCAACGTAAACCAATAAACGTGGACACAGTATGAGTGTGTTGTTTTACAACTGCCTCTTGGGTACATGTAAGATGGGAATAGACTGTCATGAAGTGACTTTATTAAATGGTTGTATATTATTCTGAAATAATTTCAGACATAAACATCGGTTGCATGGCCAAATTGAATGTGTACGTTACATATTGGAGCAAAATGAATAAATACTCTTTTGTTTACTCAGATCTTGGAAACATTCCTCACAAACCTTTTAGAACTGACACCACAGATACTGTGTGTTTATCTAAATATATCCAATCAGGTCTCATGGTCTAAGTAGCTCACGTTAAGTCGTACTGCATCCTAAACCGCGTCCTATGTCCATCTTAAGGAAGAAATGGATGTTGTTTGAACAAGTCCAGAGACATTTTAATGCTAATGTTAAATTTAGGCTACAATTGAAGACAAAGACGCAATAATTCATGTTTGAAACGTTTTGTCCTGAAGTATTACAAATCACTCCTTTTATTAGAGCCACATAATGCAGCAGAGCTTCAGCCTAAACTACTACAGATGGCTCTAAAATCTAATGATGCAAAACAAAATTGCACTATTGGTCATTTTAATAAATGAGAGAACAGGTACTCAAAATACATAAATGCTGAATTCATCCTGGTTATTACTTAAAGTAATGTTATAGGAATTTATAGGAACCATATAGGGACTTCATAATGTCCCCCCATGCTGAAAAGTTAACATGTTTTTATGAACTACAAAGGGCTGTATCTTGCAAGCAAGGCATGTATGTCAGAAAGCTCAGAAAGTAATTGGTTGGTCTAAACTGCTATAGGCTAAAAAAAAAAAACACTACAATTGGCCGCTTGTGGAGTTTAGTTCATAAATATGGAGTGTATTGTGTGCTGGTTGCAAGATACGTCATGCACTTCAGGAAAAATTGACAATAAAATCCATGAAATGGGCCCTTTAATTAAATTTGAATAGTTCAGCCTTAAATCTGGGAACACAAACATTTGGGAACAAACAAGGCAAAACAGAAACAAATAAAGAAAACTACAAATTACCAATAGGGTTTGGCTTTATTGAAGAAAACAAACACGTTTTTGTCATTGAGACTTACATTTTGTTTGAGTCTACAGACCCAAAGAGTTACAAAGTTCATTCTTTTTTTGGGGTTTCATCATTTTAAAACAAGTTTCAAAAAGCAAAGCAAACGTTTTGCTCAGCGGAGAATGAAACATTCTGCCGTATGTCATTGTTACAACACGAGACTTCAAAGTGTTCAAATCACTCAGCCCACCGGGAACAGTGCAAAAAAGAATACAAATCAATATAAAAAGAAAATGGTAAAAACCACAATACGAGAAAAGAAAAGAAAACAGCTCTACATGATTTTGAGGACATTGAGTTTGTTTGCACTAATTCACAAGTCGGACTTTCTGAAAAGCGCAATAATCATTTCTTTATAGCAAACATCGAGGATATCGTCCGAAGATTCAGGTTCAATATAAATCTGGTAATTCCTGAGAGTGTGTGTGTGTGTGTGTATGTTAGCTGGTATTTTCTATTTTATTTAGTTTACAAGTTAAATCTCTGACACATGAATTAAAACAAAATTGTGCCCAAAATTTGAAAGGAAAACTCCAGCAATTTTCCAAAATCCCTCCATTCTGAAGTGTTTAAGACGTAAACAGAGTGATTCAGAGTGATCTTGGTGTGAAACCCTCCATTCTAGAGAATCACTCTGAGTCAGTATTGTTAACAGCTGTGGTGAATGGAACCAGGCGTCTGTCTCTAAAAGACCCTCGCAGAAAGTTATTCCATGAAAGGGTTATGAACATGCTGCTTCATGCTTGTGACATTGAGTTTTGAGTTTTGCGAAAAGTAAAGCCATTTGCGGTGGAGGGATATGTGCAGGGCATCATTAGGCAAAATAGTCCCCATAAGCCAGATTTGTCACTACCATCAGCAACATCCATATAACCAATGAGAGACATGTGTAGCTTCACTGGTGGGTTTGGTGAGTAAATAAGATTATGTCGGAGATATTTGGTTCCATTCACATCCACCATACAATCTGAAGCACTGAATTATGGGGGAATTTGGAAAACATTGATGTAGTTACCCATTTTTTGGACTGTCACATTTTCATAAACTTCTAGATTAAAAATAATTTGTTTTAGTAATCTTAATTGTCTCAGCATCTTTCAAAGTGCAGAGAATCTGCGTTCACACCTGTAGATTTAATCTAGATTCAGTACTAGGCTAAAGCTCCGCTGCATGTGTGGCTTGTTTCATTTTTTATGTGGATCTGTGTTGATTCACCCACACAGAAGGTTAAAAGGCAGGTAAAGAGTATGTTGGCATGTATGTATGTATGTGTGTTTGTCACCTCTGTATTCAATGCAGCAGTCCTAGTCCAGATTTTGTATGCATGCTCATGTGGCCATTCCAAAATTTAAAATGTGTCTCTTCCAAATAACCCATCTGTGACTGTTTTTTTTTCCTTTTTAGAACTTTGCTTGGAAGGTGTGTTTAAATTTTTTAAAAATAATAAACCAAAAACAAAATTAAATAAATAGGGAATAAAAGCTGAGTTCACCATTAATTCACACTAGAATACACAAAAAGTTGATAATTTCCATAGTAGTTCATTGATATTATTAATAACACAGAGTAACCCAAGCTTACTGCGGTTGTCATGGCAACTCGTGTGTGTAAGCACGTGTGTGTGTGTCTGTGTGTATGTACGTGAAGAGCAGGGTGTGTGCCTACAAGTGGTCCTGCTCGGGTTAGCTGGTACGTCATTTGTGTGCGAGTGTGTGTGTGTGTTTGTAAAAAGCACTAATACTGTGCAAATCTAAGTGGTTCAATTTTTGTTTTTCAATATTTACATAGGAAAAAATATATATGTATATATATTTATATATTTGGACAGGGGCACACAGTTTGTGTGTGAGTGTGTATGTCACCTCCGATCAATACGTCAGAGAGAGAGAGAGAGCGAGCGAGTGAGAGAGAGTGAGAGAGAGAGGGATGAAGACGTGGGCAGTGGTGAAGTTACAGGATGCTGCAGAATCTTCCTGCTGGAGTAAATTTCCATCTCCGCCGAGAATTCACGCTCCACTTCACTTCAGGGATGCGTCGATATAGAATTTCCGGGCCGATAACGAGAGCTGATAACTGAGAGCCTATACTGTCGGCATAAAGCTGCAACGGTTCTAAGATATGATCAGTTCTAATAGACGGTAATCATGATAATAAAGTCGGTGCTAATTTTCTGGACAGCACAAATCTATATTTTCCATTGTGACTTTAAACATAGGAAAATGTTTAAATATCACTTACAGCTCTACAGTCAGTGACGTATCTAGAACTGACTGAAACCTACTTATACTACGTCTATACAGTCAGTGGCATATCTAGAACAGACTGCAAACTGATTCTTTTTCAACTTTACACTCAGTGACATGTCTAGAACTGACTGAAACCTGCTCACACTACAAATATACAGTCAGTGCTGACTAATATCTACACAGAAACATTTCTGTATTCACTCTATTTTTAAGCATTTTGGATTGTATTAAAAATAACTGAATCAAACTGTAGTGAAATTAAATATTTCATTTGAAACACTGTTTCCTAAACAGTCATAAATGAACGTTTTAGTGGTCTAGCAAATCACGACACAAGTACACTTTAAATTACAATATTGTACTTTACTACGAATTTCTAGCAAACGTTATATGTACATATATTGCAAGGGACTACTTACGAATACATGGCCTAAGATCAGTCTGTAAACGCAGATTGTTTCATGAGTTAACTTTTCTAAAAATGTCATATTTTATGTCTGAGAAAATTGATTTAGCAATTTTTATTTTAAAAATTCTGGTTAAATCTAAAGGTTTACAGTGTAGCTACTCATTATTCTTTTTAAATAATAAAAACAGTTATAAAATGCAGAAAGCATAAGATAAAAAACATCTATGCGGGGCTTTTCGTTTTAAGTTTAGAAGAACAAAAATGACACAAAAGCACCGCCAAGTTATCAGCTATATTATCGGCTGTGATTCCAATAAATAATAATAATGAAAGGTTTAATATCGCCCAACACACCATCCAGCACTTCTTCACTTAGCGCGTCACACGTCGAGGCAGAAAAGGGTGTGAAAGGCGAGGAAGGAAGGAAGGAACGAGTGAAAGAGAGGGAGAGAGGAAGAGAAATCCCTGTCTATAGATGTCTGCCCGGCAGGAAAGGAGCCTTCTGTATGGGCTACACTAGTGACACATAGTGTCACTAACATTATGGCATTAATGTCTCTTTATCCTTTAAATAAAACTAAGCTTTTTTTTTTATAGAACTCTATATATTTATATATTTATATATATGTATATAGATGATACTGTACAACTCTTTTTTTACAATCAAGAAATAGATACAATTTGTATCAACAAGCAAAGGTCGTTTCTAGACATTTGAGGCGTGGTAGCTTGCTGCAAGGCTAGGAGCAGAACACAGAGGAAAAATCATCGCTGACCACAGGGTCCTGCACTTTCGCAACCACTTTCATTCTTTTATTACATTCTTAGGAAAGGGGGGTGTCCTGTTCTCAGAGCGTCCTGACTCCAATTTAGTGGATCAGTTCAAGTTTGGGGTATTGTTGTAGAGATATGGGGCAAAAAATTCTAATAACGTAACTTCAAAAAGTTATCATCAGGCCTGTCATGATAATCAAATTATATCTCACAATTTCCATACGAGTATATCAGTGTAACCAGTTTCTGTCCACTACTGGTCATAAACAACTATCGCTCACTGGCGCCCCTTAAAGGTGTTAATGTTTTTTGTAGGAATAAAAGGGATTTCTGAACCTGGCCTATTACGGATGCTCAAAGTTTTGCTAGGGTTTTGTTTTACTTTTTTGTCAGAGCATCACTTGGTTTCTTTTATCAAGATAAAGACTTTCTGTGGAAAACACCATTAAGAAATAAACTCAGGATCTCATATAGAAACATGTGCATATTTCTGCTGGTCCATATTTGTTTATTTTCATAAACAGAGTATCAGAACCTCACAGCTCCATCCCAATACTTAAGCAAACTTCAGACACATCCAACAGGCCCTGGATATCATCTACACCTGGGAGGTCATATCCAGGAGGTCATTTGAACAAATGTGATCCATAAATCCTTCTATCTTGTTTGGAAGCTGGGGGAGGGGTGGGTTTGTGGGTTTGGGGCACAAAGCAAGAAGGAAGGGCAGCAAGCCACCTGTCAGTCAAATGCAAGAAACAACCCAACGACAGCCTGGTGTTCCGTGTGTGTGTGTATCGCACAGGGAGAAACAGGTAGGCAGTGTGTCACACCTTCCCACGAGCGGTAACAGAACCCCTCAGGGCCCCACCTGCGCTCATGAAAACAAAAACAAAACAAAAGAACAAAAAAATAGAGATAAATTTCCACCCAGACACCAAGAACGTCCCTGGGTCTGCAACACTCCGAGGTTCTCCAAGGATATGTTAATGTACAGTGGAGGGCAGGGGTGTCATCTCCCAGCACAAATCAGAAAATAGATGCTCTTTAGAAGCACTTTGCTGATGAGACACATTTCCCCTGCCCCAACTTTATGCACAAATTTCATTAAGTTATAATTAAGTTACAAATACGTCATTACAAGCCTTAACTGACTAAAGAGCCAATTAAGCTTATCGTTCTCACTCTAGTGTCTCATGCATGGATTCTGAGCTGTTTAAAGCTATAATCAGCGTGTTTCGTAAATGCTGAATTTACAGGGAAATTGGCAGATGTTACCCTACTCAATTAATGAAAAAAGGCTTACCCGATTCCAAATAACCTTCTGGATGGATATTTGCCATTCTAAAACCTTTTCCAAGCAGAGCAGCACAAATTCAACAAGTCTGGCACAACAGCAGCCTCGGAAAATGCTGCAAACGGCTCAGAAACGAGTTCGTCACCAAACTGACCTGACTGGAGCTTTGAAACCATGTAAACATCATAAAAATGCCTTGGAGAGTCCTTCAGCATTGGTAAAGTTACTGCACAATACTAGCTTCTAGAATTACATGTCAAAACAAACACCTCTAACATGGCCGTAACACCTGCTAACGGCTAGCTGCTAGCTAGCGTCAATAATATGTTATTATCTATAGATCTCTACATAGTTGATTATCTTTTTGGCCTCAGTTAAGCAGCGTCAAATAATCTTTTTTTTTAATAAAATGGCTTCGTGAGTAAAGAGGGTAACAGCACATTATTTCTGCAGGCCTGTGGTCTGGTTCCACTCAAAATACTGCCCCTTCCAAATGTACCATCGATAAAATGTAATTGCTCTAAATACCACTAGTGCTCGTTAATAAATACTAAACACACCCCACCGTGACCTCCGCAACCACCCCAAAAACAATCACATCAACATCTGTGGTGAGGTCACTGATATAAGGCCATAAAAGTTCAAAAAAGTTCAAAGTTCATGCTTTGAGGTACTTTGTGAGTTCACTCTCCATTCTGAAATTTCACCTGTTCACACAAAAGGCAAAAGAAGTCACAATATTTACACTGGTGCAAGTGAATACATATTTGTATCCATATTGTGTTAGATCGTTTCTGATCAGCATTACAAGTTCATTTCTTTTTTGAGAATCAATATCCCACTTTGGGGCCTACACGTTGTAGAACAGTAATCCTTTCCTGTGTTTCCTCAGGGACTTGTGGGAGTGTCATGCAGGGTCTTGGTCTAAGAGTGCTACTCCACTCTTGCTTTTCGCACATTACTGTAATTCTATTAAATTAATCAGATACTGGCAAAGAGGAACTGATCCCAGCTCCTCACAATCACTCTGACATTGTTGTAACATATTGACCCAGATGTTCCTTCGGCATAAGTGCATTTTCATCAGGCTGAAACAGAAAACTTAATGGCAAGAACATAAATCTATAAAAAGAAAAATCCATCATTCAATAAAGACTAATATTCTTCTCTGTCTCCAGTGGCTTATTCAGTTCTGGGTACAAGGTCTCCATCATCAAATATGGCTTGACCCAGATCACATTGCACTGATGTGGCATCCTATGGTGATAATCCCAAAAAAAGACTCCTAGTTGGGAGGTTAAAAAGGTATAGGTATCTTCAAGCAAATGCTATTATCAGGGCTTAAATTAATATTTGAAATGTTCCAGACATTTCTCACTCAGACATCTTCACATTTCCATCTGGCATCCTTCCATCCCTCTTTCAACAAGTCCAAGTATTCAATGACAGGACCGCAGTTTTGTTACAATGACTGCCGCTAGTTGCTGAGGGTCAGTCATGTGAGGATTCTTCTCCATGACTGAGTGGACTACGTACGCTGGAAAGATATTGCAAAGGTTGCGGTAAGTCTGATACTGCTGTTCTGGAATTGGGTGTCGTTCTTGAGGTTCCACCAGTGGTCCATGAGGTCCCAGAGGTGGGCCTGGTGGCGTATCCCAAGGAGACCTCCAAATTTGCTCCATTTTTTCCGGCATACTACGGACCATGACGCGCTCACAGCACGGCATGAGCCCACCTGTCAGCCCATAACCACCGTACCCATAAGGCTCATTACCGCAAGGCAAAGGATCCCAGCTCGCATGCTGCTCCCGGCACAAAGGTGGTCGACGCTGCCTCAGGGGATTACTCTCGTAAAGGCGAGAGTCCGAGATGCTGTCCATGCGGGTCATTCCCAATGATCGACCTTGCTGTGTTGGACCAGACGAAGGCAACACGTTCTGGGAAAGTGGGGGGTAGTCGCCTGGACAGCTGGATCGGGCTCCTACAACAGCATGCTGTGCATGGGGCACAAGGTGAGCCGAGGACTGTTTGCGGGGTCCCGGTTTGGGTTCATCTGTGCCATAACTTTGGACCCTCGTCAAAGCTTCGTGGTGGAAACCATGTGCAAATGCTTGCAAGCGTGTCTGTGCAGGTGACTGGGCTTGTGCAGGTGGCCCTTTCATGCTGTCGTCCAGACTGCCTTCCATGGAATACATCTCTCCACCATAGGAAGAGAAAGAGTCTGAAGAATGGCTGCGTCCAGGTTCAGGACACATGCTAGAGGGTCGTCCAGGATACCCTCCCCCTACCCCCGCTGGATCTGGCTGCTCAAGGCTACAGAAGCTGTCCTGCATACTGCCCAAGCTGATAGTAGAGAAATCACTGAGCATTGAGTAGTAACCATGGTCACTGACCACAGAATCGTATTTAGGGAAAGGTTCACTGTATGCCACTGATGCCCCCTGGCTGTTCGTGACAAGGATGGGAGGGTACTGGATGCTGCTGGCGTGTTCTAGTGAACTGTGGGTGAAGTGAAGGGACCCTGGCACAGGGCTACTAGCAGACCGGGTGTTCAGGGCACCGGCTGCATGACTTTTCGTAGGTGGCATGGTAGGAACGCTCAGTGCCGTCACTAAAGATGGGACGGAACTCGCTTCAGCTTTCCGAGCTGGACAGAGTCTCTCCTCCTGCTCACATGCCACTGAGCGGATACTCGGGTCCGACTGTCGCTTTGGCGCCACTCGTTTGGCCTCTGAACTGTCCCCCTTGGTGGTGGCACCAGATGTGCCACATTTGGCCAGAGCACCTTCACTCATGGTCTTAACGGCAGATAATTTGGCGAAAGCTCGGAGCTCGTCTGCTACGGAACGCATCGGCTGAGCGGCTCTCTCTGGATGGTAGTACTTACACTTATGACCATATGTGCACTTCTTACCTGAGGTCAAACAGGAATAAAAGCAACAAGCCATACTAAGTGCAGCGCTGTCAGAAATTCAATTTCGAAGTTTATTTGTAGTATATTTTAAA
Source organism: Rhabdalestes septentrionalis (assembly GCA_037832545.1). NCBI lineage: Eukaryota > Metazoa > Chordata > Actinopteri > Characiformes > Alestidae > Rhabdalestes > Rhabdalestes septentrionalis. Next base: position 13,068,008 of record JBBMFX010000080.1, on the reverse strand, counting down.
AATGGAGTAACATATAATGTCATTTCCTACTTTTGCTGTACTGACCGTAAGGACACGGTTGCTTCTTGTGTTCTGGTACCACAGGTCGCTTGCGCAAGAAGTTCTCCAAGCTTGGACCATGCCTCCCTAATGGGTCGTCAGGGGGCATAAACCTACAACCCAAGAAGAACAGATGAACTGACTTTGTGATTGGTCAAAAAGCAATTTGTGATGCCCTGAATGCATTTGTTAAATGAACATTGTAATATTTAATCTTTATTTCTGTGAGAGAGCATGCAGGGGAGGAGAGAATAAGATCAGAGAGAAAACCGTAGCAAAAGTGTGAGCATACTTGTCATTGACAAAGCTGTACATCAGGAGCCGTTCCTCTATGAACTTCTTCCACTCTGGTTTCTCGTTCTGCAGGTCCCGGTAGTTGTCGTTGGAGACGATGATGCCGTCAGAATCACAGGCCAGCTTGACAATGAAACGGTCATCATAACAAACAACACGTCTTCCCTGAACACGACGAGATGGAGTGAAGACCAGGATCTTCTCTTTTTCCAGTTTCCTCAGGATCTCCTGATCTGAAAACAAGGTTTCATCCCGTAATTTGTATTCTAACCCTCTGTTGCAATCTCTTTCATTTTCAAAATGACATTTACAAACTTGTAAACTCATCTACTTGTAAAGAAAATAAGTTTATTCTTAGTTGTTCTTTCAATTTAAAAAAATATTAAAAAAAAAAACATAAACAGAGTGGTTAAGAGTGGGTTTGGTGTGAAACACTACATTCTGGAGAAACTCACTGAGTCAGAATTGTTTGCAGTGGCAGTGAATGGAACCAGATGTCTGCCTCTAAAAGCCTGAGAAGTTTTTGGTCCTAAAACTAAACCCAGTCATGTTGAAGGTATATATGAAGAGTGTTGTGAGGCGAAATAATCCCTAAAGAAAACTGATTTAGTTCAGTTTTTCTCTTTAACTACCATCAGCTTTCCAGCTTTCCAGACAGCTTACTAAATAGGTGGAATTCCCCTTTAAGAAATCCCTGCCTCCATCATGAACACCCACACATACCCTCAGACACTCACATATAGCTAAATATGGACTTTTCTTTTTTTGTTACATTGTAGCTTACAGTTTAAAAAACTCTCACCTGTTATAGGAGCATCTGGTCTGGACTGCTCTTTCCTCCATGCCGGTACAAACACGGTGATGTCTTTGTGTCCTTTCTCCAGGAACCAATCAACCGCCAACTGGATGCCCAGGCACGAGAAAACCTCTTTGTTTCCATGGCTACAAAGCATCACAGATACCAAGTTACTCACACGCACGCCCCCGCATGCTGCTACGCACGTGCCAACGCATCAGTTCACCTCACAGAAACCCTGATCAGGATGTTTTTTTGTCAACTTATTTACACATTAAATGGCTGTGGCCTTTGTTATTCACAAACATTGATACATAGACAAACTCTTGACCATGTTAGGAACCTGAAACAGCACCAGTGATGAAAAAATCACACTAAGGTGACATTGAAAGCCACCCCAATATGCAGAAACTTTCTTACAGGGCCTAAAATAGAGGAAAAAACTATGCACTGCAGACATAAAGGCCTAAAACCGGCATGAACAAGTGAATATGGAGGTTCCCATAATCACTTGCATTTAAGGCCTTCACATTTACATTCTAAAATTAGCCATGACCCTTTTCCATACGATTTTCCAATCTCTCTCTCTTTGCCAGGCTGTTTCTTTCAGTTTGCATATGTGTTCTGTGGTACTTAATGAATTTACGTATTACACTAAACTGCAAAAAGTGTTTGTTTTTTTTCATTAAAGTGACCCTTTAATGATGAATCCATCTGCACCAAACATGTCCAGTAATATCTACAGTGTGATTATGAGCTTTAAGGGCTGGGGAATCTCCCTTCTGATGATATATAAAGTGGGACGGTTTATCCATCATCAGAATTCTTTTATTTTTTCTCTACTAGCTGGTCGATTCAGATGGACATATACTAGAAAGCTGAACAGACAGAAAATACATGGGCAACAAGTTACCAAGAAAGTTATGTTGATTTATTACATCAGTCTGGCTCCTTTTCTCCTGACTGAGAGAGTAAAATCTCAGAACTTAAAGTAGAATCAGAGCAAATCTTTCCTATTTATTTTAGGTCAAGGTGAGTTCTACACTTTTGCTAGTCAGTCTGCATTTATTAGTCCATATTTTGGCAGCCAGAGACATACTACAGGGATTCTAAGGATTGTAGGATGTATTTGTGCAATGAATACTGATAAACATAGTGAGAAAACGCATGAATCAGATCCTCTGTGAAAGCTGAAGGATGTAACACTGTCCAACAGACTACTTGATAAAACCAGAACCCTTTTAGGTTCCTTTAGCTTTTATTCCAAGTTTTCTTTGGCCGTGTTTCCCAATAGTTAAAAAAAAAGACACCCCTGCAGTGCAGTTTAATATTTTCTGACTTTAACACACTTGGCACATCACGTTAGACAGTTATTAGGTCCTTGATGAGCTGACTCAGGTGTGATGTGTTTTGCGGGAGGGAAAACTGCAGTGCAGAGGAGAGGAGCACTCCCCCAGGACTACAACTGAGAAACACTGCAATAGAGGAAAAGCCGGCGACTCGATCAGCGGGAATTACATAATAGAATACTTCTTCACTGTCCTCAGCTCTCTAAAGCAGTTCCTTGTGTTTACAACAAAACAGTTTCTGCTCGTGTCTAATTTACCCCACCTGCTGGCCCCAGTCCCACCTGCTGGGGGCAGTGTTGCACCTTCATCTCACCGAATCTATTCACAGGTGCAGGGTGGCCTTCCAACACCTTCACTAACAGCTTGTTCTCAGCTACAAAGTCACTTTTCCGGTACATGCGTGCATCGGTCTCCCCTTTCAAGGATGATTTGCTTTATTTTGTGGGTATGATTCCATTTTTTATACCATATAGTAGGGTTGTGACGAGACGCTTTTCCCACGAGACGAGATGAGACACGAGACTGAGTTCACGAGAACGAGACGAGACAAGACTTTTAGACATTTTTAAAAAATGCATATTATATTTGAAAACCTCAAGTGAGAAGAGGGCTTTGTGCTGAGATGCTGGCGAGCCAGGTTTGTG
>JBBMFX010000080.1:13046524-13058407 GCA_037832545.1 Rhabdalestes septentrionalis | reverse complement strand
CTGCTTTAGTGTGTGTGTGTGTGTGTGTGTGTGTGTGTGTGTGTGTGTGTGTGTGTGTGTGTGTGTGTGTGTGTGTGGTTAGGTCACCTGCGGTGTCTGCAGCTGCTGCTGGCCCACGGTGCAGAGGTGGATAGTGTGGATGTGAAGGCTCAGACTCCGCTGTTCTCGGCCGTGTGTGGACGTTACCTGGGTTGTGTTCTGGCTCTGCTGCGCGCGGGCGCCAACCCAAACGGAAACATCCGCAACAGCGGCTCCCCTGTGCTGACAGCCGCCCGCGAGGGGAACGCAGAAATCCTCCACCACCTCCTCCAGCATGGCGCCGAGGTGGACGCCAGGTCAAAAGTCATGCTGTGGACGTCCGGCGTGGCGGTCTGCAGCGGCCCGCTCTACCTGGCGGCAGTGTACGGTCACCTGGACTGCTTCAGGATCCTCCTGCTGTACGGGGCCGACCCCAACTACAACTGGCCCGGGGACAGAGCGTCTGGCGGGGTGACGCCACCCAGGAAAACAGTACTGGAGATGTGCCTGAGACACGGCTGCAGCGTGGACTTCATCAGACTTCTGATCGAGTTCGGAGCCAACGTCTACCTGCCCACACTGATCATAGAGAAGAGCACCAAACAGAACGAAGCCCTGGAACTGTTGCTGAGTGAAAGAGGTAAAGAGAGAAAGAAAGAGAGAGAGAGAGATTTACTGTGCTGAGAGAAAGTGTGTGAAAGAATAGCATGAGTGACAGGTAATAATGGAAGTAGATGGTGAGACAGACGTAAATGAGAAAGAGAATATAAGAAGAGGAGAATCAGAGAGAGCCTGGGGGGTTGAGGTGAAGGCTGTGCTTTTCTGTTTCAGAATTATGCTAATAATAATTACAGTACATTATTTTTAAAAAGCATGTCAGTTATCTACACCTGCTCCCTCTTGCCATCTGTGTCTTTTTTTCTCCCTTTCTACATGTTGTATGTGACAAAGAAACTTTAATCTTGAATCTCTGTCTTCCCATCTGTCTCTCTTTGTGTTTTCACTCACTTGCCCCCCCAGGCTGTCCCCGGTCTTTGGTGTCTCAGTGCAGGTTGGTAATCCGTCGACAACTGAAGCAGGTGAATAGGATTCAGGACATTGACTCTCTGGACGTGCCTCCAAGACTTTTAAACTTCCTGAAGCACAAATCTACAGACTGCAGCATCTCGTACTGACCACCTCACACACTCGGCTGTGCCTTCAGAACCTGCCGCACACACACACACACACACACACACACACACACACACACATATATATATATATATAGACTAGCGAGAGATATATATATAGAGAGAAAACTGTAAATTAAAGTGACCGGAATATTGTGCTTAAAAAGATTGGTGTGTATCGGTTTACACCCTGCAGTGTGACTGAAATGATCATTAAAGGGGAGTGATTTTTAAAAAATGTAAAACAAAGTGTGATGACCCAAAGTCTCAGGCACTGTGTTCATAACCATCTCCTATATTAACTTTCTGTGAAGGAGCTTTTTGAGGCAGATGTCTGGTTCCATTCACCACCACTGTGAACTGTTCTGACTCTGAATTTCTGAAGTATGCAAGAATTTTGGAAATATTCCCTTTAAGTATTACCACAAGCACATTTGCAGACATTACCAGGCCTGATCGGAATAATGAGCCCTGTCAGATTTTCTTCCACCTGCTTGATTTAGGTTGGAGCTCATCTTCTCATAAGATGGACTGCAATGAAGACTTGGTGTGAATGGGAAATCATAGCTCAATTCTGTTCTGTGCCGCATTTCTGAATGACGCGGGTTCTCTGAGCGAGCTGAGCAGGTGGGGCAGGCAAACCCGGTGGGATTAGTCAATATTACTTTGCCTGTGCATAGCCTTAGAAGATATTTTAGTCACGTTTACACAATAATGTATATCGAACTGTTTCAAAATGTGCCGTTCATTTGCCGGTCGACATGGTTCATGTATGGAAAGTGTGTTCTCAGTAGAGGGTGTGTCGTTTTTTTTTTACACTGACCGATTTCACACCTGAAGGTCTGAACCAGGATTCATGTTTTTGTTACATTGTTTACATTTGTTCTGGTTAGTATTGTTTTCATGCTTCATTTTGCACCAAAGGACTTTGGAGGACAGACCTATGTCCTGTTGTCACCACCTATGTGGGCTTAATCTCCACATACTCAACTTCTGGTTCTCCTTCTTCTGTTGTTTAATGCAGCGGAGCCTCGGCTCTGCACCAATCAAAATTCCATCAGATCCAGCTCTGGCACTGCGCGCCCCTCCCCCTCTACTTCACGGCCCGCACCTTGTTTTAGCATTCTGCAATGTTCAGCGCTCCGCCTTTTGTTTCATTCACTCCAAACTTTTCATGAACACACACGCGTTATGAGAGCTATCGAAAAATCGCGGCGTGTTCAAAGCAAGCGAGTCTGGATTCTTTCTCTCGGAAGCTTCCATAAAATCAGACGGACCACGGATCTGTGCGAGAGCGCTTTTTCTTAACTGACAGCCACGAAAACAGACAGAAACAGGCTGAACTCAGAAAACTCGCTCCGCTGTGTCAGCCTGTCTTCCTCGTTTTGACCAGTTGGTGGCGAGAATGCAGGCACACACATTTAAATGTTCATAAATGGTGCCAAATAATCCCTGTGTGTGACTAGACTCGTAATTTAATTTCGGTTAAAGTCATTCTGCACGTTCAGCACCATTTGGCAGGTTCTTCTTATAACAACAACAGCCTTATTACTATATATATATTTCTTGGCAGTAATATATTTATTTGGCAATAATCTCAAATTGAACAAAAGCACTCCTGTTAGGTCATGTTTAATATTGTTCTTACATAAGCATAAGTGATCGTGGTGTAATAATAATAATAAGAAAAAGATGAAGAACAATAAGAATAACAGAATAGTGATGCTATCTGTCTCTAGTTATCAATCTATGCAGGTGCACTCTTTTTTGGGGGGTGGGGGGGGGGGGTTGTGATGTAGTTTATGCAGGGCCGTGCCGCCCCAAAGCCAGACATGACTGGTCCCCAGGTCAATTACGCTGGTTTAATGGATGGCAGTAGTTTGCCTCAGTTTTCTGTTATTGGTCCAGAAGTCTGAACCATCCAACAGAGCATTTTCCCCACTGCAAGTAAAATTGTTGTCCTAATGTCTGGAGGCACGTTTCATACCTGCTGTCTTGGTCTGGACTAAACCAGGTACGCGTGAAACCCCCACCCCCTTTAGAAAATGAACAAATCATGTAATTTGGCACCAGGCATGTCTTGGCTGGTGTACTCCATTTGGTGTAGGGGGAGGGCGCCAAACTTAAAAAGAGAAAATGATCTGAACTCTGAAGTCTAGGAAATATTAAACTTTTAGATCGTGAGGTGAAAGATTGGCTGCCTTGCAAACATATGGCAATTTGAAGACCAAGCACTTTTAGTTTTAGCACTGGAGGCTCTGAGGTTAACATATCTAATAAGCAATGAAAACATATGCCCCACCAGCCCGGTGCTACATGTAGGTCTAAATCATCGCCTGTGGAAGTGTAATCTCTAACAGACTCGCTTATGTGGTTTCCAACCCTGTTTGACTTACTGTTATCTAAAACCATGGTTCAAAATGGTTGTGTTTGTGTCCAGTCCTGTATTAGCTTTGCTAACATACTTTTATTTTACATATCTTGGCTATTCAGTTATGTTTGTCATGAGGGAGTATCACTTCAAACACCGACCTGGTGTTACCTGTTTGGTGCACTTGAATATTTTCTGTACAGTCTTAAAAAATAAAGTCTTAAAAAATAAAAACAACTTTGTGTTTGGGGGGTTTTATGCAGTGGAAATGCATCTCTTCCTTGTCTAAATGTCTATAAAAGGTTGCATGAAATAAGCTACAATACTGTAAGGCTTAATACTGATATAAAAATAACGTTCATCCAATATGGCCCTGTAATTTTTCTGGCTCAGTAGCTCTTAATCCCCAGGACCCATATGGAATAATATTTCAATAGTAATACTGATAATATAACAACTACGAATTACTGAAGACCATTTAAAGATAACAGGACCTAATATGACAACAAAATATGGAGCAAGAAAGAAGTGGTTACTTGCTAATTACGAGAAGTGAAAAACGAAACCCGCCATGATTTACTGTTTGCAAACAGAGTGACTGAGAGTAGGTTCATTGTGAAAGCCTTGAGTGATGGATTTATTTACAGTGGTGGTGAATGGAACCAGACATCTCCAGCTTAAATATAAAGATTTAATTTCCTTTCCAAACCCATGGGTGAAGTGTCTCTGAGTGTTTATATGGAATGTTAATGGTGGCAAAATAGTGGTAATGCTGAACTCAATCAATTCTAAATTATTTTGCCTCGCGATATACTGCATGTATCCACCATGCACTGGTTTAGTTTTAGGGCCAAATGTTCCCAAAAACCTCTCAAGCATCAAGCTGTTCATGTCCTCTGACTCCCAGATTGGTACTGAATTGATTTCAAAGCATTACTTATTGTTTACAAGTCACTCAATGGTTTGTGCCCTAAATATATCTCCGATATTTTTGAAGTATATAATACTGATGGGTCTCTTAGATCTGCAGGAGCTGAAAGTAAACATTGTTAAATGGTGTTTATCCACTAGTGTAAGGGTTTATAGCACCAACAGTAGCTGTAAAAAGCTACTAAAACTGTCCTATTTTATCACTACCTTTTAAATATCAACACTTCTACTGCACTTTTTATTTATTGACATTATGTATTCTTTTATTTCTTCTATAGATTTATTCTATTTTGACATTCTTGACTAATAAGCATTTAATGGAATAACTTTCTGTGAGAGAGATTTCAAAAGGACACATCTGGATCCATTCCCCATCACTGTGAACAATTCTGAATATGAGTTTCAGTGCTTTCACACCAAACCCACCACTTATTTGATAGGATTCCTGTAAGAACTGAAGCATACATGCAACATTATGATGACACTCGGGAAAGACTCGGGATTTTTTACATTAAAAATGTATTCTAGACCATTGGTCCATGCAGGTGTTATAACTACATTTCCCATGACGCACGTCGGTCAGTCCGCCTGAACAAAGTGGCTCCAGACGGTGGAGACTGCACAGATTGATGCTAACAGTATCCACAAGAGAGATATGGGAGCCTAAAGTGAGTCTCTTTTGCTTCAGATTCAGTTTACCTTTAATAATTTCAGTGGTTACACTAGCGTTTTGTTCAGACAGAAGATCGAAAACACGATGTAAACCATTTTAACAGCCGTCGTTAGCCGTTAGCCTGCTAGCAATTCAGGACTTGTTTATGTCGTTTTTCCAGCAGGCTGGCTCTGTCGAGAGTACACATTCTGAATGCGCCTATGTCTCGAATGCCTCTTTGGTAAATAAGGAGCATACTGGTACATCTAGATGCCGCATTTTTATTTAAAAAGCAATAGAAGTGGCAGGAGTCTTTCTTGTTCAAATTTTCCTGTCCACCTTAAAAAACCCTGCCGTTACACATTGGAGCTGCACCTTTTAAGGTGGAACTGAAAGATTGCACTTAATCCCCGTCCGCTAAATCAGGTGTAGAAGGGCCTTACTACTTATTATCACGGCCGCTTTTACTACAAACCCTATTTAAATTAAAACCATAAGCGTAGTTGCATGCATTCATATTTTAGTAATAAATCCGGCTACTTGAATGAGAGTAAAGCATGACATCTTTTGTGCAATCTGTTGCCTCTGTCCCTGAAGGTACCCAGACAAAACCCCCACCAGCAGCATGTCAGATTCAGAGTAATGTACATTCCATATTAAATGAAGATAAAATCTGCCTCGTACATAATCCATTCTCTTATTTGGCTTTGTCTAAATGTATCTGTTTGTGTATAAGATGCTGTGAAATGAGGATTAAATCTGGTCTTTATTCACCCTTGGGGCATGAACTTAATCTTTTGGCCTCATTATCAAACTGCCTTTTCTGTCTGAGATGTTTAAAAGACCTCCCCACAATGCTGCCTATCAGCCTTTGGTTGTTTAATATTTCGCATGTGAGCAGCAACAACTTAAATGAATTAATAATTCAGTCTTAATCTCCACCATGCTTTGTTTGAGAAGAAGTGGCCTCTCCCCTTGCTTGTTGAATGATGAACTAAAACCAGAATATGCATGAAATATGAGTATGGATTCAGGCTTGAAATACTAATGGTGCAGCGATACAGATTTTGTGACTGAGGTTGAAACTTATTTGACTTATCTAAAAAATTGCATTCTAGTGTAACACTGTAATTGAATACTGTTCTCCTGAGCATGATGCACCATTGTTATACAATATGCAAGTGTTAAGGGGAAACAATACTTGCATAATTGAATGTTCAATATGTAAGCAATGTTGTTGAGAATGGATTCATGTGAAATGCCCCTAGGGAAAGATGGCGTGAAATCAGGAAATTAGATGAAGAATTTGCCAGTTTCAGGGATGACACGATACTATAGGTGCGGCGATACAGATTTTATGATTCAACTTATTTTAAAATTGTACATTATTTTTGCACCATTTATTGTGTATAACTCGTATTGGAGCAATTCTGAGTGTGTTACACTGCACCAGGACCGGGATAATTATTTTGGCCTGAAACCAAGTGCATTCATGGTGAATGGATAAATGCAAAATATTCCCCAAAGAAAACTGTTGTAGTTGAGATTCACCACTATTTTGCCATCATCAACATCCTAATAAACACTCAGAAGATATGCATGGCTTCACTGGTGAATTGAAAGAAAATAAAATGTAATAAAGGTTGCGGGTTAAAAAGGATTAGACTGATAATAATTGTATCTGTCCAATGACTGTATGTGTTTGTGCTCTTCTAGTTATTGTCAACACTGTTGGAGATTGCCTTTAGCTGGGAATTTCTCTTGGTGTTAATCCACAGGTCCTGTCTTTGTCTTAGTGACAGCTGACAGCTCATTGTTCTGCTGTCACTGCTGTATGGGCCATTTGTTGTTCTATCCACCTCCATTAATGTGAATTTCAGTTTGTCAGTGTGTTGTCAGTCCACTTAGTGTTAACATGTACTTCATGAGGCTGTATCAGATGAGGTCACATCTCATCAGCGAACGTTTAAATTGATAAGTGTGGGTGTACTGCCATGGACCATTATTCAATTCAGTCACAGGATAAAAATGAGTCCCACATTACAATAGGGCTGAATAATGTTGCAGTTTTTAATTTAAAAATGCTGGTTTTTGCAGAAGTTTTCAATTAAAGGGCTGGTGTGACGGAAACATTTTCTACAAAATTTTTAATGAGTTTAATGTAGTATGTAAACAATGAAGATGTAAAATGTTCATTTTCCACATATATGGAAGGTAAGCTGAGAAACGCATGTTTTGCTTTTTATTTATATTTATGTGATGTTACAAAATCAGAAGTGAGTCTTAAATCTTACATAATCTTTGTATGTTTTTATTAAAAAAAGTTTTTTTAGTAGTGAGTGCACTGTGAATGTAGTGTTCGAGGTTTTATTCCTTTACGTGTGAAACAACCTTGATAGGAAAACAAATCTGTACACATTTTGGTCTCTGTGTTCAGCTTCCTCACCTGTTTTCCCCTAGTATGTATATTAAAGGAGTGTCTCCTTTCAGAAATCATCTGCTTGTTGCCGTTTTTTCCCTTTATTTTATGTGGTCAGTATATAACTGATGAACCTAATAGTGTGTTCGTTTGTGTTTAGGTGTGACATGGCAAAGGTTCATGGACACTTTACCTGCAACCTTTCACCTGCACCTGGGGGAAGAGTTCTTGTCATGAATACACGACTCTAGCAACGATTTCCTTATCATGGAGACTGTTGCAGGAGGTGAGCTGGTTGGTGCAGCGATTGGGCAGTCAACAGATTCCATATCCCATGAACCTCAACAGCCCCCGATGCAATCGACAGGGAAGCTGAGGAAGACTGCCTTCAGGTTTTTTGGAGGTCGGAAGAACATCTGTATGCTGCCAAGTTTTTTTGGAGGACGGGGAAAAGGCCAAGGAAGGGGGTCATCCAAAACAGGCGTAACCAAGAGCCAAACATTTGATGGCGTGAGCAGAGGATGCTGGGAGGAAAGTGTAAGGGGTAGTGGCGATGTGACTTCAGCGGATTTTGAGTTCCACAACCCAAATGGCTCGAGTGACCAACAAAAAATGCAGGACAGTCTTGGGAAGTCACAGTCCCTGCCACGACAAAAACGAGGTCTCCGAGGTCTTTTCAGCAGCATTAGGAGGCATAGAAAAAACAAAAATGCTGAACTGGAAAGGGTTGAGACACTAGAAATGTCCTCGGGTGAAACAGTGCCTAGTACTCAGTCGAATATTGGTCGTCAGAGTGATGACAGCGATAGTCGCCTGGGTGAAGTCTCAGAGCCAGATGTGCCTACTGTAGGTAATGACAGCGATTCTGCAAAGCCATCTGCCCCTCATACTGATGAATGTACGAAGGACAAAACGCTAGTGCCTGAGAAACAGAGGAGCAAGGGAAAGGTAGATGAAGAAAATAGAATAAATGAATCAAAGGATGATAAGGAGCAGGACAGAGAGAGGAAGGGCAAACTGGCTACGTATCGGCAGCCTTTATCTGCGGACTCGGAGATGGCTCGGCTAGCTGAACTGAATGCCGATTTACCTGAGGGAGAGTTGCCGGCAATGTCTGTCTCCTCTGACAATGTAAACCTGATATATGGAGATGTGTCTTCTCTGAAGAGCTTCGATTCTCTCACTGGTTGTGGGGACATAATTGCAGACCAGGATGATGTCAGCGTTGCAGAGAGTTCAGTGTCGGGCGAGAGGGGAAGTCGCAATGCAGGCAAACGTAGCTCCTGCCTGATTACATATCAGGGTGGTGGAGAAGAGATGGCAACCCCAGATGAGGTGGATAGTGATTACCTGCAAAGCCTTTGGGAGTCCGATATGGGCAATGAGGTCTGCTACCTGCCATCAGAGCAAACTGACAGTTTGTCAATCACTCCTGATCAGCCAGTTGGTTCCTCTCATACTGCCACCACCAGTACCAGTGGCAATACCAGCACTAGTCCATTGGGAGGTACAGAAATGGCCCTTACACCTACGGATATGTTAACCCCACAGAGTGACCGACAGGAATCGGTACCGAACAGTGATGAGGGTTATTATGATTCCACCTCACCAGTAGCTGACGAGGAGACTAGAGAACGCCCGCAACAAGAAAGACTTCCCCGGGACAGCTATAGCGGTGATGCCCTTTATGAACTTTTTGAGCCTGATGACCAATTGCTTAGTCCACCTCTTCCTTCTTCGAAAGACAGTCATGGGTTCCTGGGAGCTCGCTTGCAGCCCAGCAAAGGAAAAGGAGACCTGCTCTATGCCATGACATCTGCTGCCTTGGAAACTGGCGCCATGGAGACAGAGGAAGAGCGTCTGAGTAAAATCCAGCATGCCTTGCTGTGTTGTGAACTGCAGAACCTAAGAAGCCCATCCAAAGACCAGGTTTTGTATTGTGGTGAATGTTTCTACACTGACACAAACTCACTTGAGGGTAACTGCAAAAACTCAGAGGAAGGGCTCCATCCACATGGATCCCGACCGCCACAGGGATCCCTGGTCATAAACGAAGCCTTGTCTCACTGTGGGCCTCAGTTCCAGCACAAAGGAGGCTTATATGGACCTACTGCTGATTCAGTGTTCAGCCCAGATGTCTCAAAGTCACCTAGTCCTCTGCAAGACTCAGTACTATATTCTGAAAAAGAACTATGTGAAGCATCAGATGGGGGCTCCTTACTGCCAACCAGAGGCTCCAGCCAGTCTCAAGAGGAGCTGATGGTTTGTTTCTCGCAAGCGTTGGTGGACTTCACCAAAAACACCCGACTGTACCGTAACTCCACCGAGAGTCTGGATGGTTCAGAGTCTAGTTCACCTTTTGGGCCAAGCCTAAGTGCTCTTCCTGCCATTGTCACATTTGATGTGGTCGACATGGAGAATGAAGGTGAATGTGAACAGCAGACAGAGCTCGTGGAGGAAGAGGAGGAGCTCTCTTCCCCATATGAGCTGTTTGAGGATGATGGCTGCTACTTGCAGCAGGATGCGTTTGCCGAGTGTGATCAGAGGACCTTTGATGCTTTTGAGCAAAGCATGCTGTTCAGCAATGCTTGGGGCATCGCAAGCCTTCCGCGTCACCTCAGCCTGGGCCGGCCCGGCCCTCCTGTACCTGCTCCGCTAGCACTTAACCGACGTAGCCGTTCCCTGGATACAGATAGTCTGGAGTTCCAGACAAGCGAGCTTTATGCATCAGTAGTTTCCCATGGACCTAAGATGGCTTCTTCCTTCCAGCGGAGGAAAAACAGCCCTGAAACAGGGAACAGTCGTGACATGTCATTACCTCGACATACAGGAAGGGACAACACAGATAGCTGGAGGCAAGGTCATGGTTGTGAATTTGAATCTTATAAGAAGGCCAACTCGTTTCGGCCACAACAAAAGTTCTCTCAAGGCAGTCCCTGGATGGAAACAGCATTTACTTCTAATTGTCAGCCAACAGCCAGACCCTCACATCTCCCTCTACAGGCTGCCAGTCGCAATGGCAGCTCTGTACGCATCACAAGATTAGGGGCCGAAGGGGACATAATAGCTGGAGGAGGTGATGCTATGTTCCCTTGCAGTTACCCGCCATCAGGAACACAGTGGAAGGGTCGACCAGTTGGAATCACCCAGGGTATACCCCACCTCCGTTCAGACCAGTTAGAAGACCCGAGGGAGATCACAGCCAAGGGCAGGAGGGCTGACGTGGAGGGGGGGTTCTCCGTAGCAATGCCCAAGCGCACCATGTAAACAATCATCTCTCACGTGGAAACATGGAGAAACAAAAACAATAGATGGGTCTCATCACCAAAGACACAGCTGGATGTTTACTGACCATCTTGATTTGTATACATATCTATTCTCCTGCACATCCTTTTTACAGTTATTTTCAGATAAGCTATTATATTTTAGTGACAGTGTAGTATATTGAGTTGATTATTTTTCACCCGTACTTTACTGTTTCTCATAGTTTTTTTATGATTAGCTGTGTTGTTTTGCATATATGTAGCGGTTGTGTCTATGACCCTTGACCGGAAATAGAGCTGTTTGTTCTCTTTTGAAAGTCTGTTTGGCTGATGGCAAATCTCCTATTTTTAAGTACAGCGTATATGCTAGCACATTAGAATAGAGACACTGTGTTAGTGTAAGTTTCTGCCTTTACTGGAATATCATGCACCATCATGGTCCTTTGGCATATTGGACCTTTTCTTCAAGTGGACAATGAATGTCAATTTAAACATCCCCCTCCCAAAAAAAGTTCAAATATGCTGTGTTAATGCTGTTTTTATGTTTACACCTTTTTTTTCTCCTTTTACTATTTGTTACTACATTTCTGCACTACATTAGTGAAGAAATGAATGTGCACACTCAACTTTACAAGGCCATTTAACTAAAGATGAAACAAATCAGTCTCATATAAACTGTGTACATATTTATAATGAGGGAACCGTTTCTTTTGTCACTTGTTTTTACTGTTGCCTAAAGCTGGACGTTTACTACTTCTAAACACCCTTTACACAGCTTTTACAGATTTCTAGAAAGCGTCATGCTTGTAATGTTTTTCTAGACACATCTGTCTTGTCTTTCTGCTTTTTCTAGTCTCAGCAAAAAGGCTTCTGTATGTGGTGGAATTTACCCACCACACTGTACAGACATGATTCTCAACCCGGGAGCCACAGGACCCTTTGCTTTTTAAAAAATGGTTTAACAATATAAAGAGACATTTAGTCTTATTAAAAGGGTTCTTTTGGATTATTTAGTTCTGTATATGACCATTGATATTACTACAGAACCTTAGAAGAGG
>JBBMFX010000080.1:13018044-13040895 GCA_037832545.1 Rhabdalestes septentrionalis | reverse complement strand
CGCGCACACACACACACACGCACACACACACACACACACACACACACACACACACACACACACACACACACACACACTCTGTCAAAAGTCTGTGGACTCCTTGTCTTGTTTTCCTGTTTTAATGATGTTCTTATTAAAACTGGATTTTTTAATAAATAAAAAAAATCCCCCCCATAATTTACTGTTTGTAAACAAAGCAATATTGTTCCAGACTTTACAAAGAATGTTGATGATGGTAGAGTTGTGGTAAATCTAGAATAAATCATTTTTCTTTGGGTTCTAGTTTTCTTCATGACACCTTGCATGTATCCTTCCACCATGAATGGGTCTATCTATGTATCTATCTATTCATCTCTGTCTCTTTCTCTATCTCTCTCTCTGTCTCTTTCTTTCTCCACAGGCCAAAGCATGACTGATGCTTATCTTTCCAGTCTATGTTGATTAGCCACACTCTGTGTTCTCCGGCATGTTGAACACACACACAGAGGTAAGGATGGTGTATTAAGGGATGTAGTGTGTGAGATGCGTAGCCTGCAGCTGCTGAATGTGTGTATCAGAGTGTATCAGCTGCTCATTACTCCAGCTGTGAAGAAATGTTTAGAAAACTGTATCGTGTGTTTATTCCATATGTAGGACTACAGACGGTCGATCAGTTCAGCCGAAAACAGTACGGCATCTGTTCAGATGAAATACTGAGACAACACTAAGCTGAACAAACAGCTTAAAAGAACAATTCTGTAGTTCTAATCAGCTCCTGTTGTACTATATACACTGTAAACTGCCATAATACAACTATTAAAAGATAATTTTATAAGCAGTTTTAACATAGCATTCTAAACAGGTCTAATATAGCTGTATAAAACACTAATATATGATTTAGCAAACAGGTATAAACAGACATAACTTTGTAAAATGTTAAAATATAACTCAATAAATGGTTATAAAGCAGCTTTACAAATTGTTATAAAATGTGACATTACACACAGTTACACAGTTTTACAGACAGTTATGAAATAGTTTTAAATAGCTAAAATATAACAATAAAATGGTATAATATGACCTTATAATCCACTATAATCACTTCATGAGTCCTTATAATGTGACTTTATGACCTGCTGTAATATGAATTTGCTATAACTGCTATAATAATATATATTACATGCAAACTGCTAACAACATGGCTTTGTGAATACTTATATAGGGTTTGACAGTTAGAATTAATGAAAACTTTAATAAATAAAATCTTAATTTGATTTGTGTTTAATATATTTTTACAGAATGAAGTCATTTTAGGTTGAGAGAGAGAGTGGGAGACAGACAGAGATTATTACATCACTGCTCTGGTTCATAAAGTGATGAAATATACATGTAGTGAAAGCTCAGTCAGGAATGTTTTGTTTGCTGACTGGTTGTCTGGACCCTCCTGTCTGATTTAAGAGTCTGTAGAACTTCACCCCATTAGCGTTGGTTCATCTGGTGCTATCAGCCCTTTTTAAAATATCCTGCAACAATTCTGAAGAATAATGGGAACTAATTTTATAACTGATTAATCTATTCACTAATAATAACTTGTAATACATTACAGAACATTATAGAACAGTATAATGTCCTATTCAGCCCTTATTAAAAAATAAATAATAGTTGTAATATCATGTGATTGTGATGTTTGAACTGTTACTGTGGTGTCTGACTGTGATTGTGAAGTTTAGACTGTGATTGTGGAGTGTGATTTTGACTGTGGTGTCTGACTGTGATTGTGGAGTTTTACTGTGTTTGTGGCATTTGTTTGTGATTGTGGAGTTTGATTGTGATTGTGGAGTTTGACTTTAAGCGTAGAGTTTGCCCGTGTTTGTGGGGTCTGACTGTGATTAGGAAGTTTGAACTGTGATTGTGCTGGCTAACTGTGATTGTGGAGTTTTACTGTGATTGTGGAGTTTGGACTGGGATTGTGCTGGCTGACTGTGATTGTGGAATTTTACTGTGATTGTGGACATTGACTGTGATTGTGTAGTTTGGCTCTGATTGTGTAGTTTGATTGTGATAGTGGAGTTTGGACAGTGATTGTGTAGTTTGGTTGTGATTGTGGAGTTTGGACAATGATTGTGTAGTTTTACTGTGATTGAGGAGTTTTACTGTGATTGTGGAGTTTGACTGTGATTGTGGAGTTTGACTGTGATTGTGGAGTTTGGCTCTGATTGTGTAGTTTGGTTGTGATTGTGGAGTTTGGCAGTGATTTTGTAGTTTTATTGTGATTGAGGAGTTTTACTGTGATTGTGGAGTTTGGCTCTGATTGTGGAGTTTGATTGTGATTGTGTGATTTGATTGTGATTGTGGAGTTTGATTGTGATTGTGGAGTTTGGCTCTGATTGTGGAGTTTGATTGTGATTGTGGAGTTTGATTGTGCTTGTGGAGTTTGATTGTGATTGTGGAGTTTGATTGTGATTGTGTAGTTTGATTGTGATTGTGGAGTTTGATTGTGATTGTGGAGTTTGACTGTGATTGTGGAGTTTGGCTCTGATTGTGTAGTTTGGTTGTGATTGTGGAGTTTGGCAGTGATTTTGTAGTTTTATTGTGATTGAGGAGTTTTACTGTGATTGTGGAGTTTGGCTCTGATTGTGGAGTTTGATTGTGATTGTGTGATTTGATTGTGATTGTGGATTTTGATTGTGATTGTGGAGTTTGATTGTGATTGTGGAATTTGATTGTGATTGTGGAATTTGATTATGATTGTAGAGTTTGGCTCTGATTGTGGAGTTTGATTGTGATTGTGGAGTTTGATTGTGATTGTGGAGTTTGAATCTGATTGTGGAGTTTGATTATGATTGTGGAGTTTGGACTGTGACTGTAGAGTCTAATTTTGACTGTGGAGTTTTACTTTGATTGTGGAGTTTGTGATTGTGGAGTTTCAGTGTAATTATAAAATTTGATTGTAATTGTGGGGTTTGGACTGTAATTATGGAGTTTGGATTGTGAATGCGGAGTTTGATTGTGATTGTGGAGGTTGGACTGAGATTGTGGAGTTTGTGTGATTGTGAAGTTTTACTGAGATTGTGGAGTTTAACTGTGATTGTGGAGTTTGGAATGTGATTGTGGATTTTGGAATGAGATTGTGGAGTTTGACTGCAGCCCAGAGAGCATTAGTGTAGTCAGGTACTGAAGCTGTAACATTGCTGTAAAGATTTGATTGTATGAAACCCTGGGAGCATTACTGATACTGGAACATAGCTTTAAGGATTTGATTGTATTCAAACCTGAAAGCATTAGTGAGGTCAGGTACTGATGTTGGAACATTGCTGTGAGGATTGAGTTGCTGGGTGGAGTCTGTTCTGTTGGTCAGTCCTTTTCCACACCTGTGTACCCTAAAGTCTGTCTGGATACTTTTGGGCTGAAGAAATACACACACACACACACACACACACACACACGTTGCCCATCCCCTCTCTCTTTTAGTAAGCCCCGCCCACATTTATCTAAGACACTGAGAGAGAGTTGGGGGAGAGAGTGAGAGAGAGACATATAGAGAGGGAGAGGGGGAGAGAGAGAGAGAGAGAGAGAGAGGGAGAGAGAGAGAGAGGCTGGGAGAGAGAGAGGGAGGGACAGAGAGAGAGCGGGAGGGATGCTGAGGGACTGAGCTCGCGCAGTCTCTCTGCTCTCCGCGCGCCTGACCGGACGTGCGTGGTGCGCGTGCGCTGCTGTGGGCGGAGCGGCGCGAGCGGAGCTGAGACACGGCGGCGCGCGGGACACGGAGCCCACCATGATGAAGATGATGGTGAGCGCGAGGATGAGGGTGATGATGATGATGGTGCTGATGATAGTAATGCTGATAATGATGGTTGCTATGGTCATTTGTGCTGTGATGCTCTGAATCTCAAGCTTCGTGACCTTGGTTCCGTGGACGATTCTTGCGTGTGCGTGTGCGTGCGAGCGCGCGCGTGTGTGTTTGTCCGCGTGCGCCGCGTGTCACAGAGTTCCATTCCAGCGCTATGGAAACGGGAGGAGAGAGATGAAGGGGGAGGGGGAGGTGTGCGTGTGTGTATGTGTGTGTGCGTGTGTATGTATGTGTGTGTGTGTGTGCGCGTGTGTGTGTGTGTGTGATACTAGTCAGAACGTTATCGCGTGAAGATCCCTGTCGGTGTTTCTGTTTTAACCTGCGCCACTGCTGATCGTTGTGTGTGTGTGTGTGTGTGTGTGGGTTGGTGAGGTAACTGCGGCAGCTCCTCCGCGGCTCTGACGCTTCTGATCAGCGCGAGATCATCGATCACTAATCGGAGATCGATCACCGGGGCCGCGCGCACTCGACACATCTTCCCCTCTGCTCTCTTACATAAGCTAGCCCACTTTCTGTTTGCCCGTGTGTGTGTGTGTGTGTGTGTGTGTGTGTGTGTGTTTGTAAGGTGCATCTCGTACCGTGAACTCCACTGTGCATGCTGGGAACGCCAGTGTCCATAGACACCCGTGGCCGCATTAAAGGACTCATAGCATCACATAAATTGGATTTCCCTCACTCACAATTAATATAAAGCACACGTAAAGCAATTCAAAATGTACGTTGGATGTATATCATCCTTGCAGAGCTGTTGACATATACAGGTGTACATCCCACATTAGTTTAGCCCTTAGAAGCAGTGTGTTTTTTAGGCGCAGTACAGGGTAGCCAATCAAATCGAACATGTTTACACTTATCAGTCTTAAAAGGACCTTACAGCTTCTGTAAAGACACAGATCAGCCATACATGTTCACAAATAGAACTAGCAATCACCAGTCAGTACAGTAACATTTGAAAAATGCCAATGGGTGCAAATAAAATCTATGCTATGGGCCCTTTAATTTTCTAGCAAGCAAAGAAGATGAAAAAAGCATACGTGCTGTGCCACTGTGACTCAATTTTAGTCACAGTTTTGCTTGGTTAGTTTAGATTTGGGGTTGCGAGGCTACCATCATTAACACTAGAAGTCAGTATTCACTCAAATGCTTTATCCGTCACCACAACTTCAAACCATATCCAGCTCTTCATGGAAGTGGATGTGGTTCAGGGAACGGGATGATTTATTTCTGCCTTTAACACAACAGGATCTGTTTTCACAAACAACCTCGGGAGCAGGATCACTGATCTAGAATCAGTTTCTGTCTTAAATATGAGGGAATCTGATGTGAGACCAGTTCTGCTTAGCGAACAGCAGTCTTGGTTTTATCTGAATTGTCTGCTTGTAAAGCTGAAATTTAGTACATTTTTATGGCTCGCAGTAAGTTGAACTCTGTCCAAACCACAACCAAAAGTCTGATCCACTCTAATGAGCAGCTTGAAATGATTTGAATGGGATCAGGAGAATCTTGGGGATGTATTTTTATGGAAACATGTTTAGGAATTTGGGGATGTGTTTTCTACAGTTGTAAACTGGATGATCGGCCACATCTGGGGTCAGTGCAGAACTGTAAAGATGTGGACAAAATATTCCTTTTGCAATTATGCACATTTGCGTTTCAAAATGTACGTTCAGTCCCCCCATCAATGGACTCCATATATGGAACATAAGCGGCAAAACAGCCTATTTTTAAATCATAGTTTTTTGATGTCACAAAACGAACACATTTCAAAACATTTCCTTGTTCAATTTATACTGAATTGATACTGAAGCTTTTAAGAAATGTTTCAGCTCTTCGAATGAGCTGCAGTCCAGGACAGCCAAAGATATACTTTACATGTTTATATACATCAGTATTCATGGCTGAGTAACAGGAAGAGCTTGTTTATTTCTAAGCCACATACTTGTGATTAAAACAAAAGAATCAGAAGGAAATTGTAGAATATTGGGCCTTTAAAAATACTAATCAGGGCCTTTAATGGTCAAAGATGAAATTCTGTTGGAGTACATGAAGACCTCAGTTCATCAGAACACCCAGTAACTGGGTGATTGGTTTCCCTGTCTGAAGCTGGTTATGACAATTAACAGGCAATATATCTTTCAGCCCCAGAACACGGTGTACATTCAGGACTTTGACTTCAGTGCTGCAGCCTTTAAGTGCTCCTGGTAAGATCCTACTTCCTATACTTCTCGGAAATCCTAATTACTAATTGTCACATTCAAGGGCTTTCTGGGGCAGCTGGTGGTCTGGTGGTTTGGGAGTTGCCCCTGTGATCGGTAGGATCTAGGTTTAAATCCCAGGACTGCTAGTGGCACCACTGAGATTCCCCACACACTGTTCCCCCGGGTGCTGTGTTCCTGGCTGCCCGCTGCTTCCATTGGTGAATGAGTTCAATACAGAAATTACATTTCACACTATGCACTGTGGTGTGTTCATGTAAAAAAATTGGACACTTTACACACCAGGAATTTCGCTGCGTAGTGTTTTGAAAAAACAATGGACAACCTCAATCTTTTTGTGTCTGTTTATGAAAATATACAAATTAGGACAATGCGGTCTTGAAAGAGAAAGACAGATTGTGAAGTTAAGAATGCGCATCAGATATAAAATTTCATTGAGATAAAACTAGCTACTCGATGGCAGGGCCAAAAGTGGGCCATAGCCAAGCTGACTGCATCACTGTTTTCTGATTGGTCGAAATGTTGTCATCACAACATATAAAGAGGCCATTGTTATTTCCTGTCCACCCAAAAATACAATAGTGAAGATACAATTACAATGTGAACAACTGTAAAGTCGCACAAAGTTCAAGCACTTCTGTCGGTTTGGGCTGAAAGTAAATTTCAGTGGGAATTTTAATGCTGGGAGAAATGCGAAGGTGTGCCAGAACATTCCGAAGAAGTTTGTTGATTTATGATTGTGTCACACACTAAACAATGCTAAGAAAAAAATTACAAACTCAAACATGACTATAAAAGATAAAAGACCATAATAACAAAAAATGATAGAAAATGTTTCTGCCCATTTGACTCCATGGACGTGGTTTAGGGACGATGACCGGCTGTGATCTGTGGGGAGAGTATTGTGCGTCAGAAACACTGTTACTGGACTGAGATACACTAGAAAATCCAAACATGCTGCAAGTTCTGTGCCATCTCAGTGCAGTTTAGATACAGAATGCTTCATGTAAACCTTTGGAAATGTGCCTGTATAGCGAAAAGCTAGGTAGCCTGTTAACAATCATCGAATATTACTAAAAAATCTGAGCTTCTCACCTGAAAATGCATCTTGATTTGACCATTTGTGCGGTTAGAAATGGTAATTATTATATTTCTGGGTTCACTTGAAGGCAGCATTAAAACTGTGAACATGTTCTGCAACAATGCAGTACAGCCAGAATGTAAATATGTACAGTAATGACTGCAGAATGTTAAAATAACACTATGTGTTTATGTAAACCCACCGGCAAAGGCAGCAGTGCTTCACCACTGAAAAAGCCTCCTTTGTCTAGACTAAGGCTTCATCTAGGTCTGAAATCTGGCCCTATGAGTTATTTCAACACTGTGGGCTGGTTTCCAAAACCCAGACCCTAGCCAAGGGCTGAGAGATGAATCCTTCAAGTGACTATTAGGTCCAGTGTCATGGATGAGTGTTAAAGGGGATCTTCACCCACATTCAAAAATTTCTGCAAAATTATGTGATTGGGATGCAAACAAAGTGGTACATAGTAGGTTTGGTATGAAATGTTCCTTTCTAGAGATACTCACAGAGTCAGAATTTATACCAGTGGTGCTGAATGGAACCAGAGATTTGGCTCTGAAGTCTCTCTCTCAGAACGTTTTTTATAAAAGAGTTGCCTTGCTTTATGTTTTTAAAGAGCTTTGAGAAGAGATTGGTCTTAAAACTTAACTCAGTCATGGAGGAGGGATACATACAGTGTGACTTGAGGCAAAATAGTCTCTGAAAATACTCATTTAGTTCAAATTGTTTTACTATATTATAACCGTCAGTATTCCATATAAACACTCAGAATGGTTCCATTCACCACCATTTTGAAGAAATCTGAGTCTCTACAATGAACCCTTTCGCACCAAAACCACTCTGATCGACTTTGTTTATAAACACTGAATTATGGCCTTTGAGCCCTGAACTGAACTGCAGCAATAATAGTGAATCACTACTTGAAGGTCGTGTTGCAGATTTGCTCAGTACTGGGAATTTTGCTGGGACATTAAAGTGCTCATATCACAGGAAACTCAATTTTTATTTTCATTCTATTAAATAATAGTGTTTAATCTGGTGTGCAAACACTGTTAAGGTCCATTCACTCGTCATCCCCCACACAAGCCATATATGGAACTGGAATGTGCATTGTGAATTGCCTGTTGCTGTGATGTCACAAAAATCAAGGCATTAACATAAATCCTGTAATTGAGCCTCCAGCAGTTTTGTCCAGAATAAAATCATCCTGTTGAATTTAGGCATAAAGTAATGTAGAAATCAGTTAAGATTTCATGAGGCGAGATGAATCTCATAGGGCCCCAAGGGCTGTACATTAGGCTTGGGCAGTAATACGGTAATATGGCATACCACAGGATCTAAAAACAACAACGGTATCAGTTTCAATACCGTTATACCATCATAAAAACAATGCACTTATATAAGAGACAGGGATTAAATATTAAATACAATTTATTTAATGCCTAAAAATGCGTATACATGGTTGTCATCACGTGACAGCGTGGAGGAGAACGAGAGAGGTGGGGAAAGATGGCGAGTCGTGCACCAAGTGACCCGGTCTCGAAAAAGAACACAACTTCTGCAGTTTGGCACTTTTTCGGGTTTCGAACGAACGAAAGGGGAGAGGTGGTAAATCCGGATGAGGCAATTTGCAAATTGTCTCACAAACAGCCGTCCCACATTTATATAGTAAAGTTAGAGACAGTGTCCTGTTCTGGATGTTTATGTTAATTTAATTCTGTTTGACTGTTGTATTTGCTGTTTTTTATAAAAGTTCTTAATATTGTTCTGCATGTTATTTTGTTATTGTTTCAGTATTAGTGTTTGGTATTCAGTTTCTGAATGGAAGATGTTCAGTGATGAAGAAAATTTGGTGATGCTGTCTGAGCCCTACGTCACAATTTTTTATTATTCACGGTAATACCGTATACCGAGACAAAATAGGGAGGAGGTATGACGTTATCAAAATCTGGATACCGCCCAAGCCTACTCTACATGGGCCCTTTAATGGCTGGATGGTTAGTATATAGTAAATAATGTAGCAGTTCCGCCCCACAGTATGGTTTTCTTTAGGATGTTTTTGGACTGCTTGCGTGTGTAAATGTGTGTGCGTGTGTGTGTATCTGTGTGTGCACGTTCGTGTGGATGTGTGTGTGCGCATGCATGTCTAACACTACCAGTCAAATTTACACTGCATGAATTTAGTGATTAGCTGTAATTGAATACATTTGCATAGACAAACTTCTCCCAATTGATTAAAGATGAATGAGTTGCGATGACTGAGAGACGCGTCCCTCACATTCTGTGTGCGGCAATGATCCAGTGGTTTGCACGTTCATCATTTCCCAGAAGCCCATGTTTTTAGTGTTTTCTCTAATCGGATACATCTGATTCAAATCATCTGCTAATTATCAATCCCGCGTGAGCTTGATCTCACTGACTTTATTAGAGCAGGGAAAACGATCCAACAGTGTAAAACCAGCAGTCCAAAAAAGACCTCAAACTCACCCACAGTGCGCCAAGGCTAACGTCGTTAACACCACAAGTCAATAGTCACCAAAATCTTTTCATCCCTTTAACATCTCCAGGCCCAGTCAAACAACACACAGCTCTTCAATATGGTGGAACAGACTTGTGGACATGGTTTAGGACTCAATGTGACTTGCTACGAACTGATACTGTGGGGAGGCTTGTGGCCTGGTGAATAGGGAGTTGCCCCTGCAATCAGAATGTTATGGGTTCAAGTCTGGCCGACGGGATCGCTGAGGTTCCCTTGAGTGAGGTACCGTCCCCACACGCTGCTCCATGGGTGCTGTGTTCCTGACTGCCTACAGCTTCACAGTGAATGTGGTGGTGGTAGCTCAGTGTGTAGGATACTTGCTTCTAGAACAAAAGATCTTGGGTTTGAATCCTACCTGAGCAAGACCCTTAACCCCAAGTTGCTTCAGGCAGAATGTCCTCTGTAGTTAGGGAATGGAAGTTGATTTAGGTAAAAGCATCTACTAAATGATGTAAATGAATGAGTTACATACAAAGATTTTTGTGCTGTTCACCGTGTTTGCTGTAGTGTGTTCACATATTACAAATGAACACTTTACCTGCATTCTTAAAATGAATTAAGCTTCAGCGTGTAGCTGAACTACACATGCATTTTTATAAACATCAAGGTCTGTTTTCACAAACCGCCTCAGGAACTGGAGAACTGATAAATATAGTCGTAAATATTGAGGCATTGGATTTAAGATCAGTTCTGTTTGGTGAACAGCAGTCCTGGTGTTGTCTGAATCGGCTGCCTGTATTGCGGAAGTTTATTCATTTTTTAAAACTGACAGTAAGTCATACTGTGTCCTTAACCATGTCCACAAGTCTGATCTAACTTAACGAAGAGCTTGATGTGGTTTGCGTAGGACCAGGGAAATGAATTAGCATCGTAGCTCCGGTCCAAAACCACGTCTCCAAACTGGAGACTTTCACTTTGCTTATTACTACATAGACAATATTATATTATATTTATTGATGTTTCTGTTAAATAGCTGAAAGTCTCTTCCAGGTGCAGGCTTTAATTTAGTTACAAGACTAATGTTGCTGGCAAACGCAAAGTCAAAACACAAAGACAATGACCCAATGAGACATGTAAATGTAACTGCTGGCTTTTGATCATTTATAGTGCAGTGGGTAAAACTGTTGTCTCACACCTCCAGGCTTGGGAGTTTGAATCCGGGTCCGGTCTTGTGTGTGTGTGTAATTTGCATGTTCTCAGCGTGGTGGCGTGGGTTTCCCCCGTGGTCTCTGGTTTCTCCCACAGCCCAAATACATGCTGTCACGTAAATTAGGGATTATAAATTGACCATAGGTGTGAGTGAATGGTGTGTTTATGGGTCCCCTGTGGTTGGCTGAATCCCCAAAATAGGCTCCAGGTAACCACGACCCTAGGAAGGATTAAGCGGTTCAAGAAAATGAATGAAAAGTGTTACCAATAGCATTCTAGTAGCTCTAGTTCTGAAGAAACATGTTTGGAGTGATTGACTCAATCTGGGTTGGAAAAACTGTAATGCTCATTTGATTTATAACTGTAACTTTAACACTGATATATGAAAATGATGATTTTCTGATTTTTCTGATTGGCCCGTATTGCATCTGATTAAAAACAGTCCAAGCCAAAACACTCCTTGTAACTTTACTAAGAGTGGGCGCCTGTGTAAGGGTACAGCAGATATCCAG
Source organism: Rhabdalestes septentrionalis (assembly GCA_037832545.1). Taxonomy (NCBI): domain Eukaryota; kingdom Metazoa; phylum Chordata; class Actinopteri; order Characiformes; family Alestidae; genus Rhabdalestes; species Rhabdalestes septentrionalis. Next base: position 13,029,569 of record JBBMFX010000080.1, on the reverse strand, counting down.
GACCCCCATATCATATTTCATAAAAAAAATCAAAATAATGAATAATTTCTTACCTGATTTTGTCTAATCTGATGTCTTATTCTGAATATTTTGCCTGCTGTTGAGCACCGTCTGAATCCCTGTGAAGAAGAACACAGAAATGTTTACGATTGCTGTCAGTGGGGGAGCCCAGAAACTCATGGCGGAAAGTGATGGTCTTCGCCAGGCCTCGTGACCCTTTCCCTTCAGAATGAGGCGTTGTCCTTTTTAATGGGCTTTAAATGCTTAAAATACTGCAGTCCAAAACCTGTAGAGGTTAAAACTGTCCCTGGAGGGCCGATAAATTTCGTAAATTGACTGCGTCAGTAAAAGGCTTTAAAAATACCATCCCGGGTGCAAGAACTATTTTCTGGTTAATGATAACCTCACACAGTGGCAGAGGCTGATCTGTCCCACTTCAAAACATTATATTAGTATGGGACTGTATCTGTTAGTGTGTGCGTTTGGACAGTTGGTATATGTTTGAGAGTTGTTTAGGGTGTATCTATTTGTGTGTGTGTGGGTGTGTGTTTGGGTATGTGTGTGTTTGGATGTATGTTCACATGTTTTAGAGTGTGTGTTCTGGAGATTGGTTTATGATTGTGCAACTAATGTGGGACATATTCAGTGCTGTGTTTTGACTGGGTGTTTATTTGGTGTGTGTATTGAGGGGGTTGATTACTTGGTCTGTGTTGATGAGAATTGGTGTGTGCTTAGGGGAATGATTAAATGTGTGTTGAAGGGGTGAGTAGTTGATGTGTGTGTTTACTTGGTGTGTGTTGAGGGGGTGTTTAATTGGTGGGTGTTGGGGGGTAATTAGTTGGTGTGTGTTGATGGGGGTGTTTAATTGGTGGGTGTTGGGGAGGTGATTAGTTGGTGTGTGTTGATTTTTTGTGGGGTTAGGTTTGTATGTATTTAGGGTATTGGTGTGTTTGGAATGTATTCGGTGTGTGTTTGGGGTGTTTAGTTGGTGTGTGTTGGGGATGGTGTTAAGTTAGTGTGTGTTGATGGGGTGTTTAGTTGGTGTGTATTGATGGGGTGTTTAGTTGGTGTGTATTGATGGTTTTTTTTAGTTGGTGTGTATTGATGGGGGTGTTTAGTTGGTGTTTATTGATGGGGGTGTTTTGTTGGTGTGTGTTTGGGGTGTTTAATTGTGGTGGATTGGTGTGGGTGTTAAGTTAGTGTATGCTGATGTGGTGTTTAGTTGTTGGGGGTGTTTAATTAGTGTGTGTTGATGGGAGTGTTTAGTGTGTGTTTGTGGTGTTTGGTTGGCTTGTGTTGGTGTTTGTTTATGCAGTTGTTTGGTTGGTGTGTATTGATGGGGTTTTTAGTTGGTGTGTATTAATGGGGTGTTTATTTTGTGTGTGTTGATGGGGTGTTTAGCTGGTGTGTGTTGATGGGGTGTTTATTTGGAGTGTATTAATGGGGTAATTAGTTGGTGTGTTTTGATGGGGGTGTTTAGTTGGTGTGTATTGATAGGGTGTTTAATTGGTGTTTATTGATGGTTTTTTTTTTGTTATGTGTGTTTGGGGTGTTTAGTTGGTGTGTGTTGGGGATGGTTTTAAGTTAGTGTGTGTTGATGGGGTTTTTAATTGGTGTGTTTTGATGGGGTGTTTAGTTGGTGTGTATTGATGTGGGTGTTTAGGTGGTGTGTATTGATGGGGGTGTTTAGTTGGTGTTTATTAATGGGGGTGTATAGTTGGTGTGTGTTTGGGGTGTTTGGTTGTGGTGGGTTGGTGGGGTGTTAAGTTAGTGTATGCTGATGCGGTGTTTAGTTGTTAGGGGTGTTTAATTAGATGTATTGATGGGAGTGTTTAGTGTGTGTTTGGGGTGTGTAGTTGGCATGTGTTGGTGGGGGTGTTAAGTTAGTGTATATTTATGATTGTTTGGTTGGTGTGTATTGATGGAGTGTCTAGTTGTTGTGTATTAATGGGGTAGTTTATTTGGTGTGTGTTGATGGGGTGTTTAGCTGGTGTGTGTTGATGGGGGTGTTTATTTGGTGTGTTAATGGTGGTATTTAGTTGGTGTGTGTTTTTAGGTGATTAGTTGGTGTGTTTTTGTGGTGTTTAGAAGGTGGTGTTTGTGGTGGTGATAAGTTAGCGTGTATTTGGTGTGTTTAGATGTTGTGTGTTGGTGGGGGTTAAGTTAGTGTGTTTTGGGTGTTTAGTTGGTGTGTGTTGTTGAGAGTGTTAAATTGGTACTTGTTGATGGGGCTGTTTAGTTGGTGTGTGTTGATGGGGGTGTTAAGTTGTTGCCTGTTGATGGGGGTCTTTATTTGGGGTGTGTTGATGGGGGTGTTAAGTTGTTTTGTGCTTAGAAGCGTGTTCAGTGTCCTGTGTGTATTTATGTGTATCAGGTGTATATAGAGTCATGCTCGGTGTTTGGTGGGGTGTTGGGTGTGGGTGTGCAGGTGTGTTCCGAGTGTGTTTTATGTATCTGTGTGTGAGTCTGTGTGTTGAAGTGTGTTCAGGGGTGTGTTTGAGTGTAAATGTATGTGTGCATGTTAAGACATGTTCAGGGGGTGTCTTATGTGAGTGTGTGATTGTGTGTGTGAATGGAGGGTTGAATTAGTGGGGTGCTGATGACAGTAGCATTATAGCGTTAGCTGGGTGTTTTCACATGGAGCTGCATGTGGGGCTAAAAATACACTCGCTTGTATGTGAGGCAGAGAGTAGGAAAACCAAGAGAGCTGCCAGATTTGGAATCCCACACACACACATGCACACACACACATACATGCTATATTCGTATAAGCAATATCTAGCATGTCTGGCATGTGAGGAGCGGAGGGATATTTTTGGTGTTTGTATGTAAAACTGTGTTGTGTTTGATGAGTGTATTTCAGGAGTGATAATCTGAGGAATTTTGATCCAAAGCTCAGAGCGACTCTGTTAATTCCAGCTGCTAATACAATTTGGAAATATCCGAGCTTTAATATGTGCAGCTTGTTTTTCATCTTCTGTATTCCTTTTTTTTCTGAATTTTAGGATGCTATGCAAAGGTTGATTGGCCACCATGGTTGCAGCATCCCTGAAGCGAGTGTTTAGTTGGTTTCTCCGAGTAGAGGATTTTACTTTCTCCATATATTTGTTGGTGTTTGTGAATGACTTTCGGACTCACTATCAAAATACAAAAACAGTCATGTGATTTTCAATATTTTGATTGCTGCTTTTCAAAAAATATCTGTGTGCTGTATTGTATTAATAGATTGTTGTTCACGTCCTGTATGTTGCGATAAATGCCATTAGTGTAGTTTTTCGTAAACAGAAGCTTCTCAAACACGAGTTATAACAACTCCTTTAATTGTTAATTATTTTGTTTGTCACTTATAGCAGTATATGTTTCAACACTGTGTTAATAGATAGTTATTCACACACCCTATGTTGCTAGAGATGCCACGATTGTAGCCTCTTAAACATGCCTCTACTTAGTTGTTATTTTGATTGATCACCATCAAGATTTTAGCTAGAACTCAGAACAAACACATCTGAGTATTTGAGCTAATTTTTCGAAACTCCCAGAGGCAGGCAATGCTGGAATCGGTCTCAGAGTTCTTCCATATTAGAGAAGTTTCATCAAACCCGTCGTGTCTTCACACCAGCTCTTTTTAGGAAATGCTGCTCTAAGCATTGTTCTTAAGGGCGGTAATTTAAATCACTCCCACATGTGTGATTTCTCAGGATCTTTGCTCTTTTAGCTTCAGTGGCCGTGGGAAAAAGCACTGTGGTTGTTCTGAGGCACGGCGAGGAGACGTGAACACCTGAATTAAAGCAGCTGTAGTGCATTTATTTAACATTTTGCCGCATAGAGAGCATCGTTGTCCTTTAAAGGCCCTCAGTAACTAAGGTGGTGTAGTTTATGCTGCAGAGCAACATAGTGCAGTCACTATCAAGAACAAGCTGGAAGTACTCACACTTTTAGAAAGTGACCTGCTAAAAGTGTTTTTTATTTCTATATAATTTTTTGACTTTGGGCTGCAGACATTTCCATTGATCTGATTGGTCAGCATAGAAACAAACAGCGCCCAGACAAAAGAGCAAGACAAGGCCAAAATGAGTTTATATCATTAAAAACCACAGAAAAATGTAGCTCGGCCCTCAATAAAAACACATCCAAACATATACCCCAAAAACATTAAGCAGCACATGGCCTACCTGCTTTTCTGTGTTTCTGGAAAGGAAAATGCTGCTTCATGCACTTAATGCTTTCGTCAAGGGGAAAAAAATAGAAAAATAGACTTGCTGCGCGTGGCCGGAATGAGAGGCCCTCGGTGTCGTGCCGTTTATGTGGAAAGGATAAAATGATATCATTCACTTTCTCTGTCTTCTCTCTATCCACGTGTTCCCTTGTTCTCCCTCATAGACTCCTGCTGTACAGCGGTTACATAATCCTTCTCTCCGGTCAGGAGTAGGAGTGTGTCTATGTGTGTGTGTGTATTCTAATCCTGCGTATTGCCACTTCAGAGGCATTTTCTCCCGGAATGAAGAAACACACATCTCTGAAGCAAAGCTTTATGTGATGAATACTTTTTCCCGCTGAGTCCACAGATCAGGAGCTACTCCTGTTTCTTGGGGAGGGAGAGCTGGTCTGAGATCTTCAGTCTATGTGACTGGGTTCATTGAGAACTGAAACTGTAAAACCATTAATACTAATAAATCGACTAAAAAATGTGCCCACTTTTCCCCTTCCAGTGGGACACAGTCCAGAGGTCTGTGGTTTGCTTCCTCAGTTTAGTGAAGGAGCTTATAACCTGCTATTTAGCCAAAACCACCCCTCATTTGTTTACATTTTTTTTCTGCTCGTCAAACTGTCTTATCTTTGGCATATTGCATAGACTGAAGAAAGAAATGGGAACATGTTGTACTGCGGCAGGCTGCAAAGTGTTTAAGATACAAGGAGCCTAGATAAAGGAGCTCCAACCACTCATCATTCAGCGCCACCAGTACACTGATCACCGCCTGATCATCTGGAATCATTCACTGGTTCAGGTTCAGTTAGATGGTATTTGTTTGGCTTGATTCATATATAGGTCACTTTGTGTCTTAACAAACAGAAACATTCCTCTGAAACTGGTCAGGTTCAGGGACTGGACCAAAAATGAGAGATTTTAGAAGTCCTTCAGGAAGCCTGGAGAACTCTTCCACAAGACTACATAAAAATACAAGGTCTGAATTTTTGGAAGGAATGAGGGGTTGCTCATGATTTGCCTGGGACTATATGCCAACTCGAGCTTGGAGATACTAATTAGTACGGGTCCAATCACTGTGTGGATCTCGAATCTCTAATTGTTGCCTCTTAGAATGCCTTCTCCTCCGTCCTTCAGTCTGCAACCCTGAAACCGACTTCACCACATCATCTTTGAGGACATTCGTTCATTTTAATGCACTAGGGAGAATTGAGGAGGCTTTAAGTGTGAGAGGACACACAAAAAGACATTTGTAATCTCAAACTACACATAATAATCAAAAGCATAATGTATTACTGTGCTGAAGAGCTGGCATTCCTACAGCTGCATAAATCTTTAATGACAGCTGACATAGACCCACATAAAGGCACATAACTATGGCTGTCTTAATGTTTTCTAAGGTGAAATGACAGCAGGGTTGACTTTATAAATGTCTTTATAAATGTCTGTGTAGACTTATGTCAGTTGTCACGGCAAGTGAAGGACATCTTCTTTTATCCTAAGAGGTGAGAGGTAGTGAAACAAAAAAATTACAGAATGAGACATCATTTCAGTCTGTCATCTTATTCCTGTTTTTCTGATTTTCTGTTGCTCTTTATACATTTTTATTTTTAAATGATTAACATGATGTAAATTTCAAGCACAGTTTAACAGTCAGGTAATGTTGGCATCTCCAACCAATCAGAAATCAGAGAAATTTTGCTTCTGGCTGGAATAATGATCAGTTCTTTAGCTGGCTGTTTTTTAGGTGGCCGGTTTTAGGTTGCTCACCTCCTGGTCTGGTCATGTCTTTAAGTGCATTATCTGAAGAGGGTGTGTACACATTTACACCCCGGAGGTGTTATATGTCCGGAGGTGTTCAAAGTTTTGCGCATACCTGCATAGAAAACGGTGTAAAATGTAGTAATTTAAACTAAAGCAAGTTTTATGTTAAAAAGGCATTGGAATCAGCCTATACAAATGAAATAAATGATTATGCAGGTTTCTGTCAGTTGTCATTTAAAGATATAAACTTTAAAGGGGGCATATAATACCTCTATTTTAAAGAAGTTATAAAAGGTAATCTGTGCGAACATGTTCAGGAAGGTCTTTGCACAAAATCACCCTCATTTAAAGAGATCCCACCAGCTTTATTCTTTACGGTTTCAGAGCCCTTCCAAATAAACAGTTTAAGGGCGCTGTCACTTTTATGCAATAAGCTGTTGCTGGCCACACCCCACCCATCCCACATTAGCGCTGCGCAAATCTGCCCTATATGCAGGGGCGTCATAGTTGAGTGAAAAGTGGGACTAAATTTCCAGGGCCTCAAGTGGGGGGAGGGCCCCTGAAATTGTAGGTAGTTTTGAACCTCGAGCTTACGTGGGCCCCATGCAAAGCCACTGCCAGAATTTGGTGCTCTGCCCCTGTCTATATGTTTGGCACAGCACTTCATGAGTGACTTGCCTTTGCCTGTAGACATAGTGCTCAATGTCTTATGCGTGCTCGTGAAGCCAGCTGACAAATTTCCTTATTCTGAGGTCAGACTAGGGGAGCCGTCCAAATGGCTCATTGAAGCATATGATTCCTGTCACCAAAATCTTTCTATTGACTCCCGGAAAATGGGTTGGTGTTAGTTTTTCACGCTTGGAATGTTTATGGGAACTTTAAAGTCCCAAATGGAAATACAAAAGGATGCAAAAAGTGAGTTTGCCTAATATGAAACCTTTAAAACTTTTGCAATTTTCATACAAGTATTCAGATGCACTGCGCTTTTGTTCATTTTACCCAGCAGACCAGCAGATATTAAGCTTATTTTTAAACTTGTCACAAAAGAAAAAAATGGACCCCCCGCTACTTATTTCTATATATATTTTTAACCCTGCGGCTAATAATATGGTGCGGCTAATGCATTTTTTTTTTCATGACGCTAAAAACATTTTGCCTCGTAACAAGACCCGGTGCCAGACACGGATTTGCGGACGGACCTTTGGGGAGGCGACACATTTTATAGGCTCGTTTCGGGTTGACATGTTTTATGCGCATCTGTGACAAGTGTTTAGGCAGCTCAAACTCCCGGACCAATCCCGGAGGCTCGTATTCCTAGGGCGGGCACAGTCCGCTAAGGCTCACCCATGACGAGGATAAGGAAGATGAAGATGCTGATTAATTACTTTTCCTGGTAGGCTGCAGTATATGTACTGTATATCTTTTTAAGGATTGTTAGGAAATTTTGTTCCTGCACTGTTCAGTAAAAAAGCAGAAGCAATAATAATGTGTGTGTTACTGATATGTGCGTATACTTAAAAGTAGCCATGTTACAGATACACTTTGAACAATAAAACCATGTGTAATATGTATTTGTTTATGTTACCGTAATGTTTAGAAGTAAAACAATCGATTTTCTTTCTAAAATTAGAGCATGCAGCTTTTCATCAGGTGCCCTCTGTAGTCCAGAATTTACGGTAAATGAAATCCAAGGGGCCATGCTCAGAGATTCGCTGTTCGGAATACAATGCAGGAAAATGACTGTGTTCATTCTGCCCACTAGATTTACTAATTTACCAGGAGTGCCTATTTCATTTGTAGTTATTGTTTGCCGTGGCATCCCTGTACTGAGAGAAGGGCGTATCCTGCCTTTAGAACTCCTCGGTGCACACACACACACAAACACAAACACGCACACATATGCAAGCAAACACACCCACACACACAAACACATATACACATACACAGACATACACACACACACACATATACACAAACACACTCACACATACATAAGAATGGAAAGGCTTTACAGTACGGGTCAAAAGTCCACCAGAGTCCTGTGGAATCCACAAACAGGGAGACATAATCCACTTAATGGGTAAGAAGAATGGAGGAGAGTAGGAGTGAGGGGGAGAGAGAGAAGGAGGTGGAGAATGAATCTACATGGTAGGCCAGGCATATCCAAGTAAACAGCCATTTTTTCCGGAAGATTTTACTTGGGAAACAATTTTTTCTCAATTCTGTTCCCTAAAATATTTTTTTCTGTTGATGTTTTACATTAAATCACACCTCAGCAGTGACCTTTCCCATCTCAGACAAGCAGTAAAGGCTTTTAAACAGTGCTTCGCCTGCACTAAGTGTATAAACGAGCAGAGCTGAAGGTCTGGTGGTGGTTCTCCGTGGGTCAGCTGGGAGAACTGAAACACACCTGCACATGTTTTCGAAAGTGTTATGTTTGTATTTCTTTCTATATTTTTTTAAACCCTGATGGAATTCTCCAAAATTTTCTCTGGTAAAATGAAATGAACTCCAGAAAACTTGTTACTGGTGGCAGGGTTTAATGTAGCAGGAATGGTTTAGAGTATTACAGTATTTCCTTTTTATTAACTATCAGAGACTAAACGATGTTTTATTTTTAAAAAATGACCGGATTTCTTATATTAAACCGGATCATGACGAAATAAAGTTTGGGGACCACTGTTCTATGTATCAACAATCCCCCCCAAGCCCCCCCGCCCCCCCCCCATCAGAACAGAGAAAAGGGAAAAGTGGTCTCTTATTATTTTCCATGTCTGTTTGTACACACACACCCAGAGTATATGGTTTTGTGCTTCCTCGGCGGAGTGTGTGTGCATGCGGGACTGGATGTGTGACTGAGGGAACGGTGGAGCGATGGCTGCAGGGCGAAGGAGCGGAGGACGAGTTTAGAGCCGGAGCTCCGCTCAGAAACTGCAGAGTCTCTCATCAGCCCTCAAACAACTTCAGACAACCACACCAGCCCTGAAATCCCTCACAGTCTTACTTTACCCAGATATCTGACTGGAAGCTCATCACATCGCTATTATTTTAAACCAGTCATGTCCACCTCGCAGCTCGTAGAAACAAGTGGAGGAACCCTGAGGAAGGATTCCGAGCTCTCAGTTCACGGTAATGTGTGCACATAGGAAGTCATTTCTGTCCACACAGTTTTAAAGTCTTTAAGTTGAATGTCAAGTTACCAGCATCACAGCATAATTGACGTTAATAATGTCAGTATTTAATAATGAATTAAATGAATCAGTTAGCATATTTTAGCAGTAATAACGTTGATATTTAGTACTGCTAAAGTTAGTATTAATGAAGTTCACCAAATACAAACAAATACACATTTTATTTGTCACATGCTTAGTCATACAAGAACAACACACAGTGAAATGTTTCCTCTGCAATTAACCCATTCACCAAGTGAAGCAGGATGATGAGCTGCCAATGAGGTGCCCAGTTGGGATTTGAACCCCAATACTCTTATCGCGGGGCCAACGGCCTAACCACTAGGCCATCCAGCAGATAGCATTGCTAATTAGTGACCTTAAATAATATTCACCAGTACTAATAAAGCTCATAATTTATTATTAACAAGGTTAATCAGGTATATTTATATGGATAAAGTTAATAGGTTACGATTTAAAAAGTTCGTAGATTATAATTTTTTTAATCCAATAAACATTTATAAAGTTGTTGCATGCAACCACACAAATGTCATAAATGAAAATGAACATTTTCATCATTTTGTTTAATTAAAAATAGAGATGCTCGGTTAAATTTTTTTTTCATCCACAAATATTTGACCGAGACTTCGGTCAGTTTCCATTTGTTTGAGGAGCGTGACAAAGAACCCATGTGTGCAATGTAAAAGCAGGACTCAATTTCAGGTTAGACGATTAGATCACAGGCATGTGTGTGTGTGTGTGTATGTGTGTGTGAGCAGTTGTTTTGGTGGATCCAGGAGCAGATTGAGTGTCTTTTAATTAACGTCAAATTAGATTCAAGAGCATAAACTGGAGCTTTACATGTGTAAAACATTTGCAGTTGCTTGCATTCTTTCTCTCACTCTGTCTATACGTCTGTGTGTGTGTGTGAGTGTATGTGTGTGTGTGTGTGTGTGTGTGTGATGATGATGGTACCTGTTTAGGCAGACTCACAGCTGTGTCTCTATAGAGTTCTTTCTGACGGAGTTACATAATCGTACTGTTTACTCCAGAGAGAGAGAGAATGAGAAAGAGACGGAGAGAGAGTGAGAAAAAGAGAGACAGAGGGAGAGACAGAGAAAAAAAAGAGGAGAAAAAGAGAGAAAGGTGAGAGACAAGGACAGGGGGAGACAAAAAGAAAAAGCGAGGAAGGAAGAAAGAGGGAGAGAGACGGGAGAGAGAGGAGAAAATAAAAGAGAGGACAGAAAGAGGAAGCTTTCACTTTAGCTCCACAGAAACACACTGATACCCTTTAAACTGCTGCAGGATCACTTTCTTTTACTTCTTACCATTTAAACACTGCGCACACAGACACAGACACACACACAAACACACAGTCACACACAAACTGAAACACACGCACACATAGAGAGACACACACAAACTCACAAACACAAACAAACATTCACACCCAGACTCACACACACACACACAGGTACAATCCCTCTAGAACGCTGAAGCTAATCGCTAATGTGCTGCATGTTTTCATACATGTGTAGAGGTGCTAAACAAGTATAATAATAATAATAATAATAATAATAATAATAATAATAATAACAATTAATAGTAATAGTAATAGTAGTAGTAAGAATAAAATTAAAATAATAATTGGGGTGTCACATGATTTAAGAATGAACTAATTGATTACAAGCTCTGTGATTAATTAATCTTGATTAATCACACATTTTTGCTGTTAAAGAATTAAAAAATGTTAATGAATTTTTGCATATGAAGGAATAATCGACATTACAGACGTGCCATGCTTCCCGCTTGTGGTGATTCTGGACAGTGCTGATGTTTCCTAGTTTCAGACCGCATACTGCAAACTGCAGAAACAGGCATTTTAGAAGCATAATCAAAAAACTTTATTGATCCTAGAGGAAATTGCTTATGTAATGACTGCAAAGACACAGACCTTAGAGTAGCGACATACATTCAAGCCCTTAAAATGTGCTCTGAAGACATAATGTAGAAGGAAACAAGCACATATCCAAGCCGAAATGAACAATTAAAAGGATATTTTTTTAGGATATTAATCATACCAGTAATCCAGTGACCAATGCAAACTAGCACAGATAAAACAGTGTCCAACACAAGATAACCCAGATAAACCAGTGTCCAACGCAAGATAGCACAAATAGACCAGTGTCCAGCACAATATAGCACAGATAAACCAGTGTCCAACACAATATAGCACAGATAAACCAGTGTCCAACACAAGATAACACAGATAAACCAGTGTCCAACACAAGATAGCACAGATAAACCAGGGTCCAACACAATATAGCACAGATAAACCAGCGTCCAACACAAGATAACACAGATAAACCAGTGTCCAACACAAGATA
>JBBMFX010000080.1:13007127-13017944 GCA_037832545.1 Rhabdalestes septentrionalis | reverse complement strand
TGCCACGAGCAGAATTTTCAAGAGAGTGAAAGAATGCGGGTTAGTTAGATTGGAGACTGCCTAGTTAAAAATAAATTTCCGTTTGTCTTGGTTTTTTAAAATTTAAGTTAATGGGGGCCGAGACAAACGAGGAGGATGCACAGTCAAAGTCAGGGCCAGCGGCAAAGAAAAAGAGGTACTCAGTTTACAATGCCAACTGGGCGAAAACTGGCAACTATTCAGAGTGGGTAAGGCTTACCCGAGGTGATCCATTCTCTGCTACTCATGTTTTGTGCCCAGCCAAAATCGTGATAAAGCATGAGGGGAGATTCGCGCTTGACACACATGCAAAAACAAAAAAGCACCAGACTGCTGTGTCAAGTAAAAGGCGAAATAGAGCCATAGCTTCTTTCATGACTAAAAAGGGGTCTCCGGAGGAAGAGAGGGTAGCAGTGGTAGAGCTCAGTATTGTGTATCACAGAGTGCTCCATGGCTATAGTTACCTGTCAACGGATTGCGGCATAAAGCTCAACAACTTTTCCATGACTCCGGTATAGCGCAAAAAGTGTCATGTGGGCGCACACAAAGCGAGGCTGTAATTCAAAATTAAGTTGTAATTCAACTTAAATTGTAACCTACATTATTGTTTAATTTTTTCTTTTTTTATATTCATTTCTTAACTTAATTTTAATTTGTATATTGAATACAATAAAGAAACAAACATACAAATATATAATAGCATTGTATTAAATAATACAATTAATAAATTAATAAATTTTATTATTACAATATGACAGTGGTAGCCTATCCCACACACACATCAATCGTCGTCACCGCCACGCCCCCTCGCCATGCCCCCCGTCCCGCCCCCTTGTCCCGGTTTTTCTCAAATCAAATGTGGCAACCCTACAAGATAATGGCAATAGATAATAAATAGATCATTGATAATAATTAGGTACTTTCTATTTACACCAGTAAATAAAATATGTAGAACACTGACCACTTGGTTTAGCTTTGTGGGCTTGATTGGGTTTACAAGCCTGTAGCTAATGGCAATGTCATCAGCTCTAAGAAATGTGGTAACGACATCCATCTACCACACACACACACATGCATTCTTTAGATATACCCACCACTATTGGCCTAACGGCACCTCACTCTGTACTAACACACACACACTCGTCTGAAAGACCCGTCTCTTGTGTGCTCGGATGTTGTCGTTTCTCTAAGGTGGACCCCAACTCCACTCAAGCTCCAACCAAGCAGCAGCTTTTTTACATCAACCCTGTCGTCGTCCCCCGCTGCATAAACGCCCCGGCAAAGGTGTGTTATTCCCGTTATTCCACTACTCCCGTCTTCTCGTTTTCCGGAGAACGCATCCCGCTGCTTTCCGCTGATGCTTTGTTATTGACGTGGCGTGTTTTTTTGTGGTTGATTTATGTATTTTTTTCCGCCGATGCAGAATGCTTCGCTTCCATACCGGCATGGTCATGCCCCCCTTTCCTGGCCGTTGTAATGGAATTGCAGAGGATAATTTCTGTCGATCAATGGCAAAGGAGAAATCAAGCATATTTAGCTGAGATACATATGAGCAAATATCTGGTTTCTGGATGATCCCACCATAAAACTGAAGCTAAATTTAAGTTAATATAATGTATAGAAATGTTTTGTGGGTCCTAAAACATGGAACTAAATTACACATTTTGTAACCAGTTTTTCAGGTTGTTGATATGAAAACTGATCCTGGATCAGTAGACAGATGGGCGAAGGACCTCTTTTTAGAACATTTTCTATATACTGCAAATTTAGCTGTATGTAAATAAAGTAGAACAGATGACAGTTTTGTCTAGGTTTATTGCTATTAAGTACAATATTAATTAAGTACAGAAGCAGTTATGCTGTCAGTTAAGTGAGAATAATATACAAACAAATGAGGTCTTATATAATTTTACTTTGTACCGACAAACATGTGTATCCCTTGTATATCCCTTATTGAGATTTATGCGTTTATTTTCTGTAATGCACATAAATTGATTTGAGATTTAAGTGCTCCCTCTTGTGGAGAATGTTCAGACTGCTAAGTGTGGCTTTCTAATGACCTGTGGATTCCATGTTTATCTTTCACATTTTAAGTAATGGTTGTGTCTATTCGTTGAGAAATGTCAAATTATGTGTAATTAAGTCACACATATGACTCTCCCTGGGGATGTTAAGCATCCCATGATCACTTGAATAGCTGGATCATTTTGCCTCATACTTTTAGCAGCATCCCATTTCAGGAATGCAGTGATTAATTTTTTGAATTATGGAGTGTACACTTTCAGTAAATGTACCAGTATTAGATTTGTTCCCATCATTTGATCAGAAGACAAAATATAAGGGGAGGCGTTTATGAGGCATGACGTTTTTTTTATTATATGTATTTATAAAGCTGCATATTAAAGTCACCTGGATTAGGGTGACTGCCCAGTGACTGTGTATAAATTAGAGGAAAGGAGTTTTGAGAAAGAGAGCGAGAGCGAGAGGGAGAGAAAGAGAGAGAGAGAGACTGACACTATGTATTCCAGTATAAAACACTTTCTGGCTTCATTGGCTCTGAGATCCTGTGAAAGTAAGGTATTGTGGTATAATTAAATGTTAGGATGTCGAGCAAATTAGGATGTCAAGCTGAACCTTTCTCCTGTCCAAACTGCCAATCTTTCGCACCCCTGCTGACTGGCTTTCCAATCAGGAGCAAGATTAGTGAGCCGAATGTCAATCTTAAAGTCTTTACTGCCCGGGCTTAACTGCGGTGGTCTCAGATCAGTGTGTAAATCTATTCCCATACTCGCCTGACACCAACACGCTGAGAATGAAGCTTCTCCTTCCCAGACAAACAAAAACAAATCCACACTGATCTTCGCTGGATCTTCATCCAGCAGTCAGTGGTTACAGAATTCTGTCTGTTCTAGAATTGCTGTTCTACTTTGCTGTTTGTGTTGTGGAACTCAAACTGTAAATACTGGAACTTTTATTTTATTTTTAGCCAAGTTTTTGATTACAGTACTACAGTGGCTATGGCTAAGCAAGACATGGGAAGAACATAAGGCTTAGAAGACCGAGATTGTTAAGTAAGACATGAGAATGGGACAGTTACATCATGGACATGACTAAATACATCCTGGGAATGAGAAAAAGAAATCATGGCCAAGCCTATGTAAGACATGGGAACAAGATAAGTAAGTAAGGTATAAGACTGAGATAGTTAAGTAATAACAATTAAGGGATCATTTAGAACATCTTGGAAACAAGACAACTTAGTCTTGGTAAGACACAACTTTAATTGATTTAGTGAAAAAGTCTAGGCTACGATTTAGTAAGACATGGATATATATAATTTTTTCCCCAGCCATGAGTAAGATGTGAAAACAAGATCATTAATTAAAACAATGAAAATATAAACAAGTAAGACATGGGAACAAAATTATTAAGTTGCCAATAATTTAATGAGTTATTAAGTTGACAATATTTTATTCTGTATCGTGATATTCAATACTACTGATGTATCGCTCAGACATGGATCAGGCTTTATTTTTGGTTCCAGATAATAAAACATGAATGCCAACCCTTTCAGTGGTAAGGCAGGATGAAAAGGGTGTGTGTGTATGTGTGTGTGTGTCTGTCTGCGAGACAGAATATTGAGCGAGTGAGTAGGAAAAGCACAGGAACAGAGGAGAAAGAGTAAAAGTGTGTTTTGTGAAGAAGAGCCTTTTTTAATGGTACTTTTATGTAACTTGGTCTCAGCTGTGGACAGAAGCCTGCTGAGGTCAGACACACACACACACACACACACACACACACACACACACACACACATACACACACACACACACACCCTTGCCTAAGTGCATTTCCCCATTCGGTTTCACTTTCTTCTGCAAAATATCTATATTTATCTTTTTAATGGAGTGGACACTAGTCCAGCATAAATACACACATATACACGCACACACACACACACACACACATGCAGTCATACTGACAAGACAAGGTGTGTAAGTGGGAGTGATGGGGAAAGTAAATCACGTCGCTATATAAAGAAGGCGGTCCCGGATTCATTAATATTTAACACACAATCGCTGTCAGTCTGTTTACAGCTCGGCTGCTGAATGTGGAATTGATAGTTCAGCCCAAGATCAATTTTCTCCGGTTTTAACCCAAAACCCAAATGTACTTGATCAACTGAGACCTGTTGTGTTGGTGCCTATAGTTTGATTTCAACTGGATTGATTTCAAAGCATAATTATTGTTTACAAGTCACTCAATGGTTTGGCCCCTTAAATCCATCTCTGATATGTTTGATGTAAATATTCTTGGTGGGTCTCTTAGTGGAGAAAACGAACCGTTAAACGAAACCTGCTAAAATGGTATCTATTCACTATACTGTCCAACCGACTGCCCAACAGCATCAGACCCTCACCATCTAGAGCTTTAAAAAGCTGCCATTCTCCTCTGCCTTCTTTTTAAATATTGACTCTGCTATTACACGCTCAATCTCTTATTGATTGTTTCTTTTTATTTCTTCTATTCATTTATTGTTTCGCATCCTACTAATTTATTCTTATTATGTTCTGTAAAGCACATGGCATTTATGATAATAAACTACTTAAATGAACCTGACTTAACTTAGTGCTGGCAAATGGGACCTTATACCCCAGAAAATAACATGATGACAACTGTAGGCCTAAGTCACCAAACGTGACTCGAGTAGTTCAGTATCTCTGATAGACTCGCTTCTCTGCATTCTGACTGTAAACATCAAAGTATGACTAAAGAAAACTTTACATACAGGGGGAGAAAGAGGACAAAACAATTAAGGAGAGGAAGAAGAGGCAGAGGAAACAGAGAGGGGAGGATATAGAGGGAGGGGGCGTAATAATAAGGAGATGGATATCAAGAAACAGAGGAAAAAAGGAAAGCAAGACAGGAATGGAGATCTATAGTGAGAAAAGTATGTGAGAGGGATAGAACAGAGATAGAGAAAGAAGAAAAGAAAAAAGAGAGAACAAAAGAAAGAAAGAAAGAAAGAAAGAAAGAAAGAAAGAAAGTAAGCAGAGTGGTAATATGAAAAGGGGGAAGAAAGGAAAAGAATAGGGAGTTCTAGGGAGAAAAGTATGTGAGGGAGGAGGAAAGCGAGAGAGCGCAGTGATGTGATGGTTATGTCACTCTGGTTGGGTTTAATAGAGACAGTGAGAGAAGGAGGGAGAGGATGTGAAAGAGAAAGGAGTGTGTAAACGGAGAGAGAAAAAGAGAGGGGTGTTATGTCACACCAGTTGGCCATGTACCCCCGCAGGCTAAAACCCTCCGTGCACACACACACACACACACATACATACACACGCATACGCACAGAAAAAGATGCATGGAGAAAGAGGTTGAGAGAGAGAGGACATGAAAAAGACAGTGAGAACAGAAATGAGAGATAAAAAGAGAGAGAGATGAAGAGAGAAAGGACGGTGAAGAGAGAGGGGATAGGAATGAGGGAAGAGAGAGAGAAAAAGACAGAGAGGGGGTAAGCAAGAGAGAGATGGAGAGAAGGGGAAGAGAGAGAAAGATAGCGATGGAGAGAGGGAGAAAGATACTAAAGGAATGAGAGAGAGAGAGAGAGAGAGAGACAGAGAGAGGGGGAAGAGAGAGAGAGATAGACGGAGAGAGGGGGAAGAGAGAGAGACATAGATGGAGAGGGGGGAAAGAAAAAAGAAAGAATGAGAGAGAGAGACAAGAGTGTGGGAAGAGAGAGATAGACAGAGAAAGGGAGAGAAAGAGACAAGAAAGGAATGAGAGAGAAAGAGAGATGAGAGAGGGGAAGAAAGAGACAAGAAAGGAATGAGAGGGAGAGAGACGGAGAGATGGGGAGAGGGGGATTTCCTCATATTTATCCAGGCCTCCAAAATGATTTAGACTGAACCTGCTCTTCTTACCCAGAGCTTTAGCACGGCTCCTCATTATGATAAACTAAACCATTAAGTGGGTTTTAATTAAGAAATTAATCACAAATCAATGATTTAATTAAATAAAAAAGGGAGAGATTCAAAGCTGACTCAGAGTTCAGTACTGAAGTTTTGCTGTACAGGGTCTGCGTTAGTGTGAGGTGTGTTTGAACCGCTGACGTCAGTGGGCTGAGTGTGTGTGTACGTGTGTGTGTGTGTGTGTGTGTGTGTGTGTGTGTGTGATCTCGCGAGGTGAGTCATCCAGCTCCCAATGAGATGTCACTTTGCATTAGACAACGAAGAGAGAGAAACAAAACAACAAAAAACAGGGGATCTCTCACTGTGCAGAGAGAGCGAGAAAGACAGAAAGAGAGAAGGTTGGATGAGAGAGGAGGAAGGGTTTGAGAGCGTGAAAGAAAAAGAAAGGATAAAAAGAGAGTAAGAGTCAAAGAGCCAGCGATAGGGAAAAAAAGAGAAAGGGAAGGAGGTGGAGGAAAAGAGTTAGTGAAAGACGAAAGAAGAAAAAGGTGAGGAAGAAGGTCAAAGAAAGAAAGAAAGAGTGGATCGCTTTCATACACTTTTCTTGTGAACACACACACACACACACACACACACACACACATACACACACACACACACACACACCGTCTCCCGGATTTATGTTTGATGAGGATGAGGGAGGACAGCTTCCTCTTCAGTCTTCATCACTGTAGCCGCGGTAACGCACCAGGTTTAAAAAAAACCACGGGAGATTATAATCCAAGTGTGTAATGAGATTAGGACCGAAGAAACATTCCTAGAGAGAGAGGTTGTGCAAGTGTGTGTGCGTGTGTGTGTGTGTGTGTGTGTGTGTGTTTAAAATAGGATGTTGCTTGAGTTTGTGCTTGTTTTCCATGGGTTATGAACATTCAGTGGACAACGATTACGTCTTTGTTTTACCCTTTCAAACGAACCCTGGAGCGGTTCTTTGGAGGTGAGAACACGATCGGAACTCGAACAGACACAACTGTAAAAAAGTACTGCGCCTTTTTGGACTAATCCATCTGGCATAGTCAGCTGCGCTGTGCCTTATGGGATGAGGAGACGTATTTGTTTACAGTTAGCACTTTAGCAACATTAGCTCGATGGAGCTTGCGGAGTTTGTGCTTGTTTTCCATGGGTTATGAACATTCAGTGGACAACGATTACGTTATTTTTGTTTTTCTTATGGCCTGTTTCTGTATTAGAAATAGACCATGCCTATTTCTTATGCCTATTTCTGTTTAAAAAGAGCTATACATTATTTAGATAAATGTAAAGAATAGATATTTTGTTACTAGTGTTTAGTTTGCAGTAGCTCCAGCGGTGTTTGTGCTCACTATAACACAACACCTCTGACAGGAAATGGTTGAGTGGATGAGTGGAATCATACTGGTTTTGAATATTCAGGATTACCAATTTCGATAAAATGCTTCCTTTGTATTAATCGGTATCTTCTATGAATCTACTATTATTTATTCAATATCTACAGATATTTAGTCTATATTTTAGTCTACTATAAACTCTGTATCTGCTAGGAATGATTAAATATACATTATGTTGATTAATTAACCACATATGGTTTGGTATCTATTATTAATTATTTCAAATCTGTTATGAATGATCCATTATCTACTATGAATTGAAGTATTTTCTAGACAGCCTAGTGTGTGTTCGGTACTGATGAGAGTGAGTTGGATTAAAGATTCAAATATAGACTTCTAATGGTTTAAATGTTTGGAAATGGAATGAAAAAACAACAAAACAAATAAAAAAGAAGACTGAAAAAAGCTGACCAGCAAAAAGCACGTGGACACACAAACACGAGAGCAGCTGTGATTTATGTGTCTGTTTTTTGTCTTTATCCAGCCAGCAGAAGTGAAATAGTGCTGACTGGGTGAATACGGTGCGAGTATTGGCGTTTAAATCTGCTGTTTATTTATCACCTTTCATCCAGTGTTGTTTATTGCTTTTTTACGCGCTTGCTTTGAGTCATCCTCGTGTTTCATTTTCTACTGAAACTCTGCGGTTTCTCAGCATTCCTGGCTTTTGGATGGTTTTATATGACTTCTTTAGGTGGGTAGGGTGGTCCTCCCTCTCCCCTATCCCTCAGTATAACTGTCCTCTCTCTCTCTGGGGTGGTAGGGTGGTCCTCCCTCTCCCCATCACTCAATAATACTATCCTCTGTCTCTGGGCGGGCAGGGTGGTCCTCCCTCTCCCCATCACTCAATAATACTATCCTCTGTCTTTGTCTCTGGGTGGGTAGGGTGGTCCTCCCTCTCCCTATCACTCAGTATAACTGTCCTCTGTCTCTGTGTGGGCAGGGTGGTCCTCTCTCTCCCCCATCACTCAGTATAACTGTCATCTCTCTGGGGTGTTAGGGTGGTCTTCCCCAATCAGTTGTGATGTCTGGGCTGCAACAAGTATTTTATTTTGTATTTTGTGACACACAAACACACAGACACACAGACACACACACACTAGTGCAACACATGCAATATTTGTCTTCGGAGCAAACATGTATGTACAGATCTGTTGATTTTTTGTGTCAAAAATGAGTATGCGTCCTGCCATTAATTTAGAATAATAGGTGCTTTAGCTAGGGGCCTCATTTTGTTTTATATTTTGAGTCTTTTCACAGCATGTTATATTCAGCAAATTAACTGTAAGTGTGTATTATAATGTGCAGCAGCGTGTCTCTGTAGAGTGTGTATTTATTTACACTCAGAAAATGAACTTAAACCATTTACAGTTTTAGTGAGTTTGTACCTGTATGAATTAGGGTTGGGCAATGTCGACGAATGTATCATCGTACAATGTTTCATTTGAAACATCGCGATGGACGATGGCATCTTCGGGGGGTGGTGGGGGGGGGGTGTTGTTAAATAATTAATTCATAACTAATTAATTAATACATTGTAGCCTACCATTTCCACTACCTGACCTGCATGGTCTTTGTTTTACCCTTTCAAACGAACCCTGGAGCGGTTCATTGGAGGTGAGAACACGATCGCGATCGTAACCCTAACTGTAAAAAAGTACTGCGCCTTTTTGGACTAATCCATCTGGCGTAGTCAGCTGCGCTGTGCCTTATGGGATGAGGAGACATATTTGTTTACAGTTAGCACTTTAGCAACATTAGCTCGATGGAGCTTGCGGACAGAGCCGGAGCTGTGAGGAGAGACAGACCAATCCAAATTTGGTTCAATGCCCATGTTAGGTCCCAACTTACAAAAACTTATATAAACAAGCAATACTTGGGAATGGGGGTTTAATAGATCAGTAGAACAATGCAAGGTTAAGGCAAAGAAACTCCAAATGCAGGATACCCACATGTTAATTATGACCAATCGAAAAGCAGTTTAGGAAATACATTCAATGGCAAATCTGGCCAGTGAGTGATGTATATGTTTCCACGTGAAGCATTTTGGTTCGTTTCAACTGGTCCGGACCAGAGATGTTGTGTGAAAAGGACCAAAACGGCAGAAAATTCTACAGTTTATCATTTGTTGCCCTTGGTCCAGACCAAATGAACCGAACCACATATGTGAAAGAAAGAAAAGAAAGAGTGGATTACTGTGCGCAAGCTGGTTGCTGCTGCGGCGGGGGCAGGGTGGAGGATCATGACGCCGGCTCAGCACCGTGATGTCATTCGGCCATCGGTAATGGACGATGGCATCGTCTCTCGACCCGACCCTAGTATGAATTGAACATTGAATTAATTGCCACCACTGTGGTAAAATGCAGTACCACTACAGACAGTAGATGGTGCATATTAGGTTTGTTATAGTGATTTTTTTTTTATTCGACTGGATTATAAATTGATGACTGCATATTTTGTTTTGTGGCAAACTTTAAAAGTGTGTGTATGTGTGTGTGTTCCAGCTGTGGGCAAATCAGGAGGAGAGTGCAGCTGTGGAGTCCGCAGAGGGCAGTAATGAGGTGCAGAATGGTCACGCTGAGGCCAGTCCGAACCCCAGCACAGACTGCCTCTGCCTCGGCCAGCCCGCACAGAACAGAGACCAGATGAGAGCAAACGTCATTAACGAGATCATGAGCACAGAGAGACACTATATCAAACACCTGAAGGACATTTGTGAGGTAACACACACACAGACATAAAACGCACCCCCCCACACGCACATACACACACTTAAATTTACAAATATATATATATATATATATATATACACTACTGAGTCGTATCTTTGAAATAATAAACACACACTATCACACACATTGACAAAAACCGATAAACACTTTTGAGGGGTAGTGTTTGTATATATCTATATTTGTGTGTGTGGGTGTGTGTGTTTCAGGGTTATTTGAAGCAGTGTAAGAAGAGAAGAGATATGTTTAATGATGATCAGCTGAAGGTAATATTCGGGAATATTGAAGATATTTACAGATTCCAGCTGGGATTCGTCAGAGATCTGGAGAAACAGTTCAACACAGAAGAGCCTCATCTCAGCGAGATCGGACCCTGCTTCCTGGAACACGTTAGTACAGACACACACACATACACTCATACACACTCATATACACACACACACACACCCACACACACACACACACCCTGATCCACACACTTATACACACTCATATACACATTTATCAGGGGCGTAGCACCAAATTCTGGGCCCTATGCACAAGCAGTGGCCCCCGTAAACTCGAGGTTCACAACTACCTACAACCTCAGGGGTCCTCCCCCACTTGGGGCCCTGGTAATTTAGTCCCACTTTTCACCCAACTACGATGCCCCTGACACTCATACAAAACACACATTCGCACACACACGCACACACACACACACACACGCGCACACACACACACACACACACACACGTATA
>JBBMFX010000080.1:12985039-12995914 GCA_037832545.1 Rhabdalestes septentrionalis | reverse complement strand
TCTCTCTCTCTCTCTCTCTCTCTCTCTCTCTCTCTCTCTCTCTCTCTCTCTCTCTCTCTCTCTCTCTCTCCAGGTTGTTCTCGGTATCCAGTGTGAGCTTCAGAAACTCCTCCAGAACTTTATATCTCTGGACCGCCTCCCCATGACGCCGGCCAATGGCAGGCCAGGAGGCCGTCGGGGGCGGAGCCCACGATTCTCTGCCCTCTCCTCTATCTTTGGCAAAGGAGTGAAGTTTGCCGTTCATGCTGATGGAACTGTTAGTGCCGAAATCATAGGGGTGGCCAGTGAGGACAGCCGACGTGTTGCCGCGGTGATGAATGGGGCAATCTACCTGCGGGGCTTGCGCTTTACCACAGACGGACGAGACTCGCATTATTTCACCAAAGACAGCCCGCTGGAGACAGACCTGGGAGTGGTATGGGGTGTAAGTGGAAGCGCCGGAGGAGGGGCCAGGGTCCTTGAGAATGGTGTCAACGTTTCTGTTTCGCAAATGAGTGCCACGGTTGCTGGGGAAACTAGGAGGTTTGCAGACTTGGTCCTCCAGCAGGGGGCACTGTGCTTTAACATCCGCTATGGGGCAACACCTGATGAAGAAAGAACACGAGTGCTGGAGGGGGCACGGATCAGGGCAGTAAAGGGGGCGTGGCTGCTGGAACAAAGGCGGATCAGAGATGGAGAAGGCGGGGCAAGGGTGTGGACCGATAAGGAGAGGGAGGAGCTTCTGTCAGAGGGACACGTCTCGGGATACGAAGGATTTTACGTTTTGCCAGTAGAACAGCACCCTGAGCTAGCAGACAGTCCATATAACATACAGCTGATCAGACAGACCGATGCTGGTCGTAGGTAACGGTGGCACCACGGACACACACATACACACACACACACACACACACACACACAGCGCTATAGCAGGGATAACCAGTTCCAGCCCTGGAGGGCCTAATTCCCACACAGTTTAGCGATTTCATGTTCTAATGCGCTTGATTCAACTCAGCAGTAGGGCTGCTATGAATAGTCAAGAAAGTTGATTATATCAGCATTCTACAATGCTCTATCATGTTCATATGATTTAAACAGTGATTGTAACAGACTGTAATTCACTGCAGAAATAGTAGGGGGCAGTGCAACTTCTGTTGCTTCAAGAAATCGGGACTATTTGAGTGATGACAGTAACTAAGACAGAGTAACCAAAGACGATATGATCCTGTGCTTTCGCCCAATGCTGTTCAGACAGCAAAGATTAGTCAATAACAAAGAGCCAGTTAGCATTAGCCCTTAAAGTCCCTGTTAGCATTAGCCCTACTCTTCAGTTGGCTCCCAAGTTAAAAGAGTGTTTGTGCAGGGATATCACCAAACCGTGCTGGACTCAACCTCCGGGACTAGAGTTGGTAACCTCTGCACTGTGGTTTTTCAGCTTTTTACATAAAATCGAACAAGACAAATCAAGAAAGACATGTCTTCGAAATGTGACAGATGATGGTATTGTATTATTTCAGTTTTTTAAAAGAATGTGCACTATTTGCCAGTTTTGCATTTGTTCATTTTTTAAATTACGTTTTTGTGTTAATGTTTTCATTGGAATTATTCTGTGGCTTAGACGTTCTTACGCGTTCTTAGGGGCTTCTGTTTGGAATTGAAGACCTCCAGCTTTTTTTATGTGATCAGATGACTCAAGCATTCCCTTTGTGAATAACTAGCGGTTTTCTCATTATACCGTATTCAGCCAGTCTTCAGTGTTGCAGTCCCAGAAATTTCCAGAAAATGTTCAAGATGACTGGACAGGATGTAAAATTTAACATAATTGGACAGAAATGTCAAAATGATACCCAAGAATACACACAACCTTTTCAGGAAGTCTTTTTCTTTTTTGGCCCATTGGAAATTACTCACTTGAATTGCCTTCTGGAAATCAGTGGTATAAAATGCCCTTCCATATTCACTAGTTGGCTTTCCAGAAGCTTCAAATGCCCTTCTGGAATCGTTGCTTAAACTGACTTTTCACAGTCACTTGTTAAGATGATCTTTTGGAATCAGTGGTATAAATGCACTTCTGGAATCATGTGTTCACATTGCCTTCCGGAAACCAACTATTAAAACGGCCTTCCAGAATCATCTATCTACACAAAGTTCAGGGGTCCTGGTTTTAATTGCCTTCCAGAATCATCCATAACATGGCCTTCTGTATTCCCAGTGAAATCTTTAACTGACCCTTTGGAATTTAATCATCACCCCCCTGGATATTCTTTGCTCATATGGCCTTGGTTCAGATGACCTTCCTGGATCATTGGTTCAAACTGCCTTCAGGAATCTCTGGTTCAAATGGCCTTCCAGAATCAATGGTTCAAACTCCCTCCGGAACACTGGTACAGACACGTTTCTGGAATTGTTGGTTGTAATGGCCTTCCAAAGTCATCCGTTGAAATATCCCCCCAGAATCACCTCTTTAGATTGACTTCCCGAATCATCCTTTCAAACGTGTTAAACAGGCTTCCGGAATCCTCCGATCAAACGGCCTTCCAGAATCCTTTAGTTCCCACATCTGCTGCTGACTGAGTGGCCATCGCTGCCTGCAAACTACTGCTAGTGACTGTGATGCTAGGAGACACAGGGAGATGTATATAGTTCTTTAGCAAGTGCTCGATAACTCCATGTACTGCTTAAGCTCTAGATCCAACTGGCTTCAGGTATCAGGTTCACCTGGATTCAACGAAATGGGAAAGGGATCCCAATCAGGGGACCCGGACACTCTGACACCACCTCGATACCTGCGGATTAGAGGAGCGTTCATAAAGCTAATTCACACAAGCTGTTAAATAGCTTAGTAAACAAAAAAACAACCGTGTTTTTGATAAAATTGTGTACAATGTACTTTTTGATATGTAGAGATATGAGATGTTATCTATGTGGAACTCGTGCCTTTCCGCTCTAATGGAAAACGATGGAGTTGTAAAACACACACACAGTGTATGTTTCAGTATTATGTTAAAACTGTATGTTTTTAAAAGTTGTTTTATGACTCAAAAGTACCAACAGTCCAGAAAAAAGGTGGAAAGGGCCTCTGTGATACAAAGAAAATTCAACAGAATGTACATCTGTTTCTGGATCTGATTCCTGGGACTGGAATATGTATGGTTTATTTTTGACTCTGCTTTTAGGTGTTAGGATCTGCACCCAACAGGATGTGATTCAGCTGTGTGCATGTGTTCCTTCCCTCTAATGAACAGAATGGAGTGAGTTAGCAGCTTTGCTTTGAAAGAGTTTATTTTTTATCTTCCTCAGTTCTCCAGGAACATCTTCAGGTCAGCCATTGATTTGTGTTTTGGTATACCACCCTGGCTCAAATATTGGTTTTTTTTGTTTGTTTATTTTGTGTTTTTTGGGGGGCTGGGGGGGTAGATGTGTGTGATATGTATGAGGCATCTGACTCAGAGGGCCTAAACATAGTAATACATTCAATAATAATATTTTTGTACATTTATTTGAATTATTTTAGGGCTGTCACTATAATATTAGGAATCTTGTAGTCTGATGATTATTTTGACACTTAATCAAGTAGTCATACACAGTTTATAATGGAAGAAATTTGAACTACAGGCATTTGTGCGTTTGAGAGATCCTGCTGGTGGGTTTCCTCCCTTTCAGTGATGCTCACAAAAGTGAGTGAGCCCCCTTGTGGAAAATGTTTAGACTGCCAATCACAAGGAATCATGAGGAAAACCCTGTTTGACAATCAAGTTTCAAAGTGATTAGTAAGGTCAGTGTGCAAAATACCAGATGGCCAGTTTCTTGGTTTAAATTCTTTAAAAACCTTTTCTTTTGTATTATGGGGAACAAAATGTAATTATGTTTTTGGGGATAGACCAAAAATTGTGTTGGGGGTGGGCGTGAAACACCTTTTAACTCCAGCAAATGGTCATTTCAACCTTTTTGCATCAATCAGGGTTTCAGTTTTCTACTGGGTCTCAACTGTCAGTCAGGGTGTCTCGCCCCACCCTCTGTATTTTGCTCCCTGACTAAGCTGATTCAAAGAGGCCATACATTTCATTCAATACATATTTGTATTTTTTATTTATTTATTTAATTTCAATTGACTAATTGTGGCAGCCTTAATTTATGTATGTTCCAATTTAATCAATAGTGACTTTATCCATTAATGAGCACTAGCAAATGAGTGTTTGTCTATCTCTACCTAAATAGTGAGAATTTGGAGGCTTTTCTTTGCACAAAATAATGAACATTAATTTTATGAATTCCAGATAAAGTCAAGAAAAAAATAATTTTTTACACTACTAGAGTACACGACTAGAATTATCTACTTTCAGTGTAATTAAACAATATATTCTGAAATTGCAAAATATAATGCTAAACAGTTTGTGTGTGCGAAAGATTTGGCACCCCAATCAAATGACAGGATTTAATTGTAACTTAGTTACACTTCCTCAACTGACACACATTTTAATAAACACTTACTGGAAAATGACATAAAGTAAAGATGGGCCAGTATGAAAGATTTATTGTTTTATTTTTTTCTTATATTTTCATTTCAACAATAGATAGAACAGTTGCAGAAAAAAAATGCACGTTTTTGTTTATACTCCGTTTAGAAAATCAACAAAATATTCAATTTAATGAAGGTGTCCAGCATATATCTGCATCTATCTCCATAGTCAAGAAGAGTTACAAGGATGTAATTAAGAGGTGTCGTCACTGGTTTTCTGCAAGCGAGCTGTTATTGTTTATGATATATTTTATTGAAATGTATGTCCATCCATCACATGAGAAGCCCTCGACTTAATGTACTTACTACTACCTACCCTGATCTTCATGTTCCAACATTCTTTCAACTTTGATTTGGTGAAACAATATCGCTGAAAAAAATCTTAATCTGAAATGTTTTCACTACATCTAATATTTCTCACTTTGAGACTGTCATCCGAATAGAGACTTATTTTTAGACATTTTTTACATGTTTAAAGAGTTCAACAGATCATTTCCCCCTTTTTAGTGGCTTAAATTAATAAGAAAATAACCTAAATATAAAATGGAGATAAGCTTGCATCTGGAAATACTAAACCTTCTGCATTATAACTACAGACGGCCGCAGTATTGTATACAACACTCTCACTTGCGGAGAATACACAGTGATGCTGCGTATGAGTGAGGGAATATTATTTTCCGATTTCTGTGGCTTAGTTGTGTTTTTTATGTTTTTACAACTGTGTTAGGATCAGTAAGTGACGTAGGCTAGTGTGTGTTTACTTTACGTCACTGTCGAAGGATCAGTGTCGTAACTCGAGGACCCGCTGTATTTTATATATATTTTTAAGGTATTTAATAGACATTTATTTTTGGGTGTGTCCGCTCTGATTGCTTCACTACTGGAGTCCAGAAGGTGGGTCAAGGCCTCAGTCCACTCAGGTGGAAATTGGAGTGGAAGTCAGAGTGACTGAGACACAGCAGAGATGAATTGCAATAATATTTTAATGCTGCCCAATTATAACAATATCATATCGCCGCCTATTTGCCGATTCCCGCCCCTACTGGCAGTCTCATGATGAGAAAAATTAGATGTTCTCACTTTCCAAAATTGTATTTATTTATTTTTTGGTCTTTTGTTTAAACCTTTATATCAGTTTGTGTGAAGGGTGAACAGAACACAGTTGAAGGAGAGACCTAAATGAATTTGTGATGTTCTTCTTTCCCAGCTCTGTGATCAGAACCTTAAAGTCACAATCAGATTGTCAGATTCCAATGACAAATCTCCTGTAGACAATTCAGAAACCAAACTGAGAACATCACATTCTCTTTTTTTTCCACTAAACGTTACATTTAATGGTTCTGAATGTGACTCTAAGCGACTGGAGAGCCCCCTTAGCTAATTCCAGGGCTTCCCAAACCCAGTCCTGGTGACCCCATGATGCTGCCAGCCCACAAGGAATTTCTTAATTAGCTCATAAGTGGAATCAAGTGTTTTGTAGTGTGGGGTCAGCAGGACTAGGATCTGGAACCTCTGCTTTAAATCCAGAAGCTGAGAACGAGCGCCCGTGAGAACGTGGGCTTCATTTAAGAGCTGTAGAAACCTCATATTAAAGACAAGGTACTTTGGGCATCAAGATTTTTGATAAATAAAGATGTAAATTGTACATGTCAGACTATTGGTGTTTTCCTCCTTTAGCACATATTATTTAGAGTCCATGAGAAACAACTTCTTAATTAATGATCTAAATTAATCATTTAAGTTCAAGAGAACTCCCAGCTGTTCTCTGTTCGGGCATGAAAGTTTCAGGGAACTTCAAAACGGTGCCACCAAGAATACGACTACAAATACCAACTGCTCAGATCTTTTGCTGATGCTGTAGAATTTGAAGATGGTTCCTTTGCCAGAGTTGTAGAATTTAATACTAGATCGTTTGCTGGGGTTACAGAAAGGGATTTTTTTTGTAGGGTCCTAGAATTTGAAGTCAATTCTTCTGGTTATGTTGTAGTCCATGTAGCACCTGATCTAGAATGTGGGGTTAGGTATTTTGCCAGAGTTCTAGAATATGAAGTCAGTTCTTCTGCTAATGTTCTGGAATTTGAAGAATGTCAAATCAGATATTTTTGCTGATTCTCTAGATTTAGACGGTGCTTTTTTTTTGCCAGCGTTCTACAATTAAAGGTCAGGACCTTTGTTCTAGAATTTAAAGCCAGTTCTTACGTTCTTGTTTTTGAATATGGTCCTTTTGCATGTGTTCTAGAGGGTTTTTTTTTTATTATTTGGATTAAAAAGTATGTCTTCTGCTGAAAATGGTTCTTGTGTTGGTGTTCTAGAACATCAGTTCTTTTGCTGATGTTGCAGAACTGAATTTGGTGGCTGTTTGACCTGGAGGACAGTGAAAGGGAAGTGGAACATGTTAACACTGTGTCTTCTGACTGAGGGGCATCGAGAGGAAACTTTGGGTTTCTAGAAAAGGAAATGCTATCTGTGTATATCTGATAATCCCCTACTGCAAGATCGCACAGGAACGTTGTCTGCCTCTGTGAACAAATCAGTCACGCCTGAGCTGCACAACATTATCTTTATTCTGAGTCGTATCTTTATACACATAAAAAATGACAGAGATTGCAGAATTGCCATACATTTCAGAGTCTTTTTCAAATATAAGGATGTGAAGTCTTAAGTCGGAGCTCTTAGCAGTTTTGGAGTTTTCGAGGCCTGGCCTTGGGTACTCTGATGTGCTTCTGCTGGAGTGGGTGGTGGTCTGGATGGTAATAGTGGTGTTGCTTGGTATTAACCGGATAAAGGAGGGGCCCGGCGAGGCCCTGATCTGGATCCTGAAAAGCCTTAATGAGGTTTCTGGGCTTCCGAAAGAGACGTTCCTTCATTCCCGGAGCTGTCTGCGGGGTTGAGAGTGAGAAATGCGGGTGAAATGTACAAGGTCCTTTACCCTAGTACACCTAATTAAACACAACTAATTATCAACTTAATGCTGAACTAATGATGCAGCCTGCCCCAGAGCAGAGAAACAGGTCTGGAATGTATGAAAAAATATTCTTTTAGATATAAAATGTTGTTTTTTTGCATTTGGTCTAAAATTTAAGCAGGTTTGTCGCCTTGAGGTGAAAGGAAATAGTTTCAGATTCAGACTTGTTTCCTGGCAGTGAACACTAGATATCTCTATATTTTGGTTTAATTTACTTCTCATTCTCAATGGAGTTTACAAGATTTTTTTGTGTCTATTATGTAAAACTGTAAAAGGTGAAAATGTCAGTGATTAACAATATATTTTTCAGACATCGTTGCTAAAACCAGGATGTTTGGTTTAATTATATAATATTACAACTCAAAATTCTCATAATAATGAACCGGCCACAAGATATCATAATTTTACCTGACCTTGGTCTCTTTTCATGATTGTGATTTGCAGCAAATTCTTAGAATCTTTATTCACTTTAACACAAAATGGGCTTTACTGGGGTGAAGAAAACCACAAAGAATTTTGCAATAGCTGCTTTGTGGATGTGGTTCTTGTTTTTGAAGTGCACTTGTGGTTAAAAAAGTGGAAGTCAACAGTCTTGTGACTAAAATCAGAAAGAATGTTGTTTACTTTTACAGGTTCTGAAACCTGACCAGTGTTGGGATGCAGAATATATTTCCCCTCTCTGACCTTTACAGGCTCCAAGTGCACAGTGCTTTTCAAGTGAAGGATTTGTGCTTCTAATAAAATGGCCAGTAAATGGAAGCACAAGGAGAGTGTTTCTAATGAAGTGGCCACTGTGTTTCTACTAAAGAGGCCAGGAAGTAGAAATATAAGGTGGTGTTTCTAATAACATGGCCAGGGCGAATGGAAGCACAAGGCAGGTGTGGTTAATAAAGAGGCCAGTGAGTGCAAGGTGGGTTTCTAGTGAAGTGGGAGAGTGTAAAGATGACTCTGCTGCACTGCATCAAACTGGGTTATCTTTTCATCCTGCATCCTGTACATTATTTTAAGAATGTTCACCCCCCCCCCCCAAACACACACACACACAAACATACTTACCTCTGTTTTCCATAAGTTACCTTCTATCTGGAAAAGCCTGTATGTGAACACATACTGATTGTACCTGTGCACCATAAACAGACAAAACAGACTTTAAAAAACCCCACACACAAAACAAAACAAAACAAATTTCAATTTTACTCAGTTTTCCTTTCACCTTAAATCCATCATTTTAAAAGACTGTTAATCATACCTCTAGCTATAAAAAACATATACAATTTCATAGTACTACTGTAAATGCATTAGTAGTAGAAGTAGTGTTGTTATATTTTTTAAACAATTAGTAGTAATAGGTATATAATAATAGCTTTTCATTATACATAAAATATATTTATTCAAAAGTAGGATATTGCACACCATTATTTTTTTTGCTACATGAACAAAAGTGCAATAACATTTGGTTCTTTAACAGCAGTGTTCCCTTTAACACAGGTAAACAGCTGCTGTTCACATATTTATTGTAAAATCTCAGCTTAAACATAATGTATTCAAATCAAAAATAAAAACAAAGATGCCACTGCAGGGCATTCACAGTCGAGACCATGGGGCGTGGAACCATTATAGTAGCTGCAAAAGGGGACCAATCCGTGTGGAAGTCTATGTATCTGAATGCAGTGTCATTAAAGGCCCTTTTGATGTAATGATCAGTCGTCCCAATGTTTTTTCCATGTAACATATACAAAAGTAATGGGACGCCCGACCCCTGTGAAAAGCAGCCGAGATGCAGGGCTGCGTGCTGAGCAGTCACGAACCCAAAAAAGCAATGAACTTTTGAAATAAATTGATATTTTTTTAAACTGCATAAACACAATCAGTAAATAACGTGTTACCTTCCCAGCCCTACTAATTAGTAATATTTCTAATATAAAACATTGCTTAAAACCCCAGTAGAAGTCTTCCTTGCACCTGCATTTTGTCCTCTAGTCCATTTTTTTTTATATAGAGAACGGCGAGTTATACAAAGACCAAAACCTTATCAGCAAGTCTACAAGACACCAGTGCGAGTAGACATCTGCGGGGCAGCCTCTCCATGTGACTCAAAAACCATCTAAGCCATCCAATCACAGACTACAAACCACCACCTCCTCTCTGTGACAGTGATGCCTCACTCTCTGACATGTTGAACCCCTTCTACGCGCAATTCGACACACTCAATAGTGAGCCTGCTCTGAGTTCCACTCCTGTCCCAGATGAACAAGTCATCTGCCTGACCACAGCTGCAGTGAGGAAGACTCTGGTCGACGTTAAGCCAGGTAAAGCTCCTATTCCTGCTTAAGGAGTGTGCAGACCAGCTGACCAAAGTCCTCACTGATGTGTTTAACACCAACATCTCCAGCACCATCAGCACAGGAAGCACTGCCGGGCTGTATGCTCAGCTGTTTGCTCTTCACACTCCTGACTCCAGACTGCTCAGCAGAGTCCAGCTCCAGCTAAATCATCAAAATTGCAGATGACATGATGGGGGTGGGTCTCATCACAAACAAAGATATGTCAACCTACACAGAGGAGGTGACAAGACTGGCTTCCTGGTGTAAAGACAATAATCTTTCTCTCGATGTCGACAACACAAAGGAGATGATCATTGACTTCAGAAATTCCAGCCCTGCTCACCCACTTCTCACCATCGGTGGCACTGCTGTAGAGAGGGTCAACAACACAAAGTTCCTGGGCATCCATTTCATAGAAGACCTCGCTTGGACCCTCAACTCCACCTTCAGGCCTGGCAGTGCTTGCACTTTCTACAGAGACTGATGAGAGCGAGCCTCCATCGAAATCTCTGCTCCTGTTGCATCACTGTGTGGTACTGCATTGTTTAAGACTGTAACTCACTGCCGCATACAGTGAGAGCAGCTTAGAGGGTTATCTGTGTGCCCCTGTTCCCACAAAGGACATTTCCCAAGCCCATGATTCCCCACTCTCATTACTGTTACACTGCTGCATTGGCTTGTCACTGATTACTTATTGTCGTATTTTGTTTTCATACCTATAAAGCAACGCTCATCACCCCAGAAGGTTTACACATTGTCCACACTCACTGTCTGTTTAATGTTGTGTGCTGCTACATGTTGCATCGTGGACCATGGAGAAATGTTGTCTCATCTCACTTTATACGTGAACACAGCTGCTGATGTCAATAAGTAATCTTATTTGAGTTTACTCAACAGCTTCATACTTTTGAAGGTGTTTTAGATGAACTAGGACAGCAGTTAGCACCATGCTAACAGGTGTGGTGTAAGCTTTCATTGCTTGTTAGCTACATTCACTATGAAACACAATGTACTTAAAATATGCTGAACTCTACCTTAATTTACCCCTGAAAATAGGCCAAACACCTTAATTTGAATTAAGTGGCCAT
>JBBMFX010000080.1:12974190-12984939 GCA_037832545.1 Rhabdalestes septentrionalis | reverse complement strand
GGAGTGTGCACAATGGGAAAAATAGAAAAAATAGATTTTCAGCATGAGAAATCGGAGGTGTGGCGTGAGAGCCTGAGAAGACAGTCAGATGCGTGTGTCTCACGCTCATTGCGTGAGAGTTGGCAGCCCTGCACACCACAGCAGCTCTCCTGCAGTAACAGATTGGTACATGTAACATCCAATATAAACAATAGCTTTTTGCACAGGACAATGCACTAATTTTAATAGAAAAACAAAAGATACAAGTCTGTGAACATGAACAGTGTTTTGATATCCTGCAGAAGTTGGTTATTTACACTCATTCGTAAAAAGCCAGGAAAGGAAACATTGATTCCCCTTAATTCAGTGTTTGAAAACAAAACCATCATTGAGAGTGGATTTGCTGTGAAATGGTTCATTAGAGATTCTCAGAGTTATTTACAGTGCTGGTGAACGCGGCCAGATGTCATGATAACACCCCAGTGGACTTTGGGGATATTTTTGAATCACAACACCTGCCCCTCCACCATGTATGGTTTTAGTTCTAGACCAAAATCCTCTCAAAACCCAGGTAAAACAATGTCTAAGACATCAAGTTGCACATTCACAACCATTTCATGGAATAACGTTCTGAAAGGAGCAGACGTCTGGTTCCGTTCACTACACCTGTGATCAGTTCTATGTGAGTTTCTCTAGAAAGTCCACAGGTACACAGGTATTTCTGAAAATTGAGATTTTCTATTTTTGTTTTTAAATATTGTGTCCACACGATCACATAAAAAAAAATACCTCCATCCGTATAGGCAACCAATTGGTGCTTCTTGCGGAAGCACAAGCTCCTATTAAAAGTTGTCCGAACAATCACAGTTCCGACCGGGTCTCGTCCGAAAATGACGATAATGTTGCCGGCTGGCGCTGGACAGGGACCGTTTCTGTGTTGAAAATTATAGCATCCGAAGCTGACTCTGTTCTTCATACTGGATGGACAGTACTTTGTATAAACTTGCCAAAACTTCTACAAAATTTGATAGCTGTAGTACTTTGTACACTTTGGGCATTTTAAGACGAAAACCTAATGTAAACATCATATGAATAGTGCAGAGTACGACGCAAAATTGTCCATATAAAAAACCACACAAACGCAGAAATGTTTCAAAAATCGCCACTTTGGCCAGCGTTTTCAAAAACCTCAGTTTTGATTGACCCAAAATGCCATTTACGTGTGGAACGCATAGAAGACCTCTATTTTCAGTCCCTGGTACGTGTGGATTTTCAGAGCACTTTGGAACTCTCGGTTGACATCATAGCCACTTAATTATGCAGGGATTTGGGACAAAAGTCATTCGTCTTTAAAACTACAAACCAGCCAAGAAAAGCACAAACACTGATACTGTTCTGTACAAGACATTATGTTCAGGAGTTCAGTATTTACTGTGTGTGTGTGTGTGTGTGTGTGTGTGTGTGTGTGTGTGTGTGTGCGTGCATGCTTTTACACTAGTTTATATCAGTGATGTAATTGCATTCTGTGCAGATTTTTATGTTCCCAACATTCCCCTCAGATTAGCAGCCCAAGGCGCTTGAATATCTGTGAAATGTTAATGGCAAAAAAAAAAAAAACAGTGCAAAAAAAACATTTGTCACACCAGGAGTGTTGATCTGAGGTCAGATTCTTCTCTGGTTTATGGTCAGCTTGAGGATGGGAGCAGATCCTAGATCATCACTCCTATACTTTATGGACTGTTTTTTTGTCCAGGGGGGGTAATATTCTAACTGTGGCAAATTGGAGTTTCCTTCCCAGCTGTTTGTCCTGGGTAACCTTATGTGTGCACTTTTCCTTGCCAGCCTTGAGAACTTTGGGAGCTGTTTTTGATATGAAAAGAAAGAAAACTTTCAGGGACCATATCAAGGCAGGGTGGGACGGTCTTATCTAATTAATGCTACACCAGTATACAGTGAGATTAAAAGATACATTTGTGATTTCAAAATGTGCATCAATCGTCCACATAAACCAGTCAACTAGCTCAAACTAACTAGCTACATTATCAACTAACCTCAAAGGATGTGTGTGTGTGTGTACGTATGTGTGTGTGTGGTCCACATAAACCAGTCAACTAGCTCAAACTAACAAGCTATATAAGCTATATAACTAACCTCAAAGGGTGTGTGTGTGTGTGTGTGTGTGTGTGTGTGTGTGTGTGTGTGTGTGTGTGTGTGTGTGTGTACATATTAAAGGCCAACAGAGGGCACTTTACTAAAGCTACTACTTCCCAATAACCTAAAGATTTACTAAAGCTACTACTTCTAAGGTATGCTTCAGGTTCAAATGCATTTTTCTTTTTTTCCAAAACACAACATCTAACTGTTCATAAGATAATTAATTTACCTCTGAAAAGCCTTTAGTTTATTTGTGTCATTAAAATAAGTCCAGTCCTCATTATGCTCTCAATGCAAATCTCTACGTTTAGTTAGCATCGAGCTAACTGAGGCCACTAGTCACATTTACTCACAGCAGAGTTATTCCAACACACAGCAGCCCTGCACACACAAGGACTTCAGAATACAGTAACACACATATGTAACAGGCATCTGAAGTGTTCAGACATATTATTTCATACACACCTTTTATGTTACTGCAAAGTAAAATGATTGTTTGTAACACAGTGAACTATATGAATAGTGAGTGTGAAAGTTGTGTATTCAAGTAGCTATATTGTCCCTGTGAAATTATAGATCAGAATGGATTAGTTTACCTATCTTGCTGTGTAGCTATTTTGGTCATCAGCCATCTCCTCATATCTACAAAACAGCTACTTTTTACACATATTTATGTGTCTATGTACATATATGTATGCAAGTGCAAGACTTGCAGGAGTGTGTGAAAATCAAACATTATTTGCAAAAAGCACAACATAACATCATAACATCCTAAAAATGAAGAGGGACAAAGACCATTCAGGTGTCACTGATCATATTTTGGTCCATATATTCAATGTACGTTTCATAAAGCAGATATATAATGGCACCTCACTCTTTCATGTTCTGTCTACAAAGTGAAAACATGAATTACTTTTATAGTATAGTACTCTTTATATGATTTGTATTGCATTACATTAGGCATGAGCTCAAGACAATCATTTAACCAGGAATGGTCAAAAATAACCAAGTAGCCAAGATGTCTGGGTCACGTTCTAATTCAAGATGGCCCACAATGAGGAATCATGTGTAAAGTGTCTTAAACCACATTTATGGCTGAAAGTAAATGAAAAATTGTCCATGCTACATCTTTGTGCTGAAATGGAAAAAGGTCAGAAGTGCGACTTGACAAAATCTAAATAAAACTAATTTTGTAGTGTTATAATTCAGTATAAAATAATCATAAAACAAATGTGTATTAAAGCTATATTTGCAGTTTTTCTTCTGTACCATTAGAGGGCCACTCTAAGGCAAAATTTTGGTCACGCCCATCTTTGAGTCAACTAGTTCCTGGGTGCATGTTCCTAACAAAGTTGGTTCCCATGAAGAAGTAGAATTCCTGTGTAGAATTATGCTTTATTTGACCTGCACTTGAAATGGTCCAACCACAATGTTTCTCTTTAGGTAGAGGACAGGAGGTGTGCTGTGGTCCTACCATGGCAAATTAACCATCTTTGGAAGGATTTTCTTACTTAGAGAAATCAACCGTTTTCCCGTGCTTGGTAGAGATTGAAAACCATATTTCTCAATGTAACATCATCCTACTTGCATCCAGCCAATCAGCTGAATGTCAGGAGAAAGCCGTTAGATTCAAATTCTAAATCATGTAACATTTGTGAAAGATGTAAGGTCTGAATGATCTGCATGAAACTTCATCCTTATGAATTCATTGTTGCAGTTTGGCCTCCACACCCATTAAGAGGCAGACTCTCTATAGTTCCAGTGTCTTTGACATCGCTTAGTTTGCGTGAGAAGGAACTGAGTCGTGTGCTGATGGAGTCCCGCTTTTGCGTGAGGCTGGGTGCCTTTTCCTTATAGAGACGACAGAGCTGCTCCCGGAAGTGGTTCCCTACGAAACAGTAGAGGAAGGGGTTGATGGCTGAGTTGGAAAAGCCCAAGCAGAGCGAGACAGGCAGCAACATGCCCACCGCTTGGTCTGTTCTGCAGCTAAAGGTCATTCCCAGGTCCTTCAGCGCCCCAAGGAAGGTCAACAAGTGAAAGGTGCACCAGCACAGGAAGAAAGCCAAGACCACGGCGACGACCATTCGCAAAACTCGGTCTATCCGTGTCGTATCCGGCTCCAGAAGGTCCGGCGTGGCAAGAATGTGGCGCCCAATGCGGCTGTAGCAGGTGGCCATGATGGTGAACGGCAGCAGGAAGCCCAGGGTGTTTTTAGCCAGGGTTAGCAATGGGTGCCAGAAGTCGTTGGGGTAGATCATGACGCAAGCTGTCACATTCAGGCTCGGTAGCGGGTGTGTGTCTCGAAAAACTAATGTCGGGACTGTGGTCAGGACGGCCAGCAACCAAATGACGGTGCTAATGCCACGGGCATGACACACGCTCCGGGTGCTCAGCGGATAAACAATGGCACAGTAGCGGTCCACACTCATGCAGGTGATGAAAAAGACGCTGGCGTAGACGTTGAGTGTTAGTAAGGCCCCGCATAGCTTGCACGCTACCCTCCCGAAAACCCAGTCGTAGCCCATAGAGTAGTACACAGCCCAGAAGGGCAGGCTGCAGATGAACAGGAAGTCAGATGTTGCCAGGTTTACCAGATATGTGTTGGCCACAGACCGCCGTGACGAACACTGGCAGTACACGCAGATGACCAGAGCATTGCCAAGGAACCCCAGTAGGAATATGAGAGTGTAGAAGATGGGCACAAGGCTTTTCTGGTATTGGGAGACGCTGGGCGAGAGATAGTCACACGATCCATTTGAGACATGATGATGGGACGGGGGGTCATTGGGGATGGTCAGGTTGGCCGAGGTGTCCGTTTCCATGGCAACGGGTCAGTCATGCAGGAGACTTCGCTTTGACAATTCTGCAATGAGGAAAATAATGGATGTGTTAGTAATGGAATGTTTTGATTTTATAGTAATTTATCATTCACAATAATCCTTCTCATTTATCACGAAAAAACACGAAACTACAGAAACAAGGACTTGCGAAATTTCTCGGTGAGAGGGCCAAAAAGGAGAGGGTTAGGAATTGCTGCCAGAGTCAGCCTGCCAAAAAATAAATAAAAAAATAAACCCCCGAGAAAAGAGGGAGAAAAAAAGCAGATTCCCACTGGCGGAGTCTCCAGTGAGTCGAGTCGCGTGTGAAAGGGCTCAGATTCTTTATGGAAAGTGTATGTGCGTGTGTGTGTGTGTGTGTGTGTGTGTGTGTGCGTGCGTGTGTGTGTGTGAGAGCATCCTTTGCATGTTTACGCAAATGCTGAAAGCATAATGTTCCGCTTGCTGTAGTGAGTTTGTCCCACAGTGTTACATAACAATAAATGAATGTAGCAGAGGATTATAGACACACTCATACAACCACCGAGGGATGGTCTCTCTCTTTCTTTATGACTCTCTCTCCTCTCCTCATGTCTTGTCTATCTCTATCCTTCTATTTCTCATTCATTTTTTCCCTTCCACCCTCACTTCAATTATCTTTTCCTCTCTCTGTGTACCCTTTTTCTATTAGTCTTCTTTTCTTTTTCTTTTTTCTGTTTCACCATTTCCCAATATTTTACTCCTCCTTCTTTATCAAGTAAAGTGGCTCCTCATAGTCCCATGTGAACAAACCACAGCACTTTTTATCTTTCTCTCACACCTTTCTGCCCCTCTTTCTTTATATTATTCTCTTTTTTCCTCTCCTTGTCTTCTCTTTCTCCATCTTTCTTTCTTTCTCTCCTTCTTTCTCTCTTCAGTCTGTCAGCGTACCACCGTCACATTTTGTATTAAGAGGTGAGTAAGGGTTTACAAGTGTGTGTGTGTGTGTGTGTGTATGTGTGTGTGTGTGTGTGTGAAATGTGGGTAAAGAGCAGATGTGTTTAATGGCCCTCAGTAGACTTGTCCTGCAGCTGGATTGTGTTAGTTTAGGTGGAGGGCACACCAAGGAATCTCATTGGCTGATAAAAGCTTATGGGATTTGCCTATGGGGGTCTCTTCCTTTTTTAAGAGTGCCTGAGAAACTCCCCGTCCTTCCTTTCTGTTTTGGGGGCTACACGGGGGGGCTCTAAAGAGATGGTTACACAATTTGGGAGACATGAGAGTTGCCAGGGCTGCTTCATAATGTAACAAGATGCAGGAGTTTTACATGCTGCTCTGAATCAAAAACTGCTTTCAGACAATCATCAGCTTAAATAAGCCTAAATTTAAGATTTCTAAGTAAATTAATTAAGCTCTAGTGCTGTGGAAAAGTGTGCTGTGATGTATGTCAACAGGTTCACTCAGACTTCAGCAAAAAATGAAAATCCTCTTTCCTTAAAATCATGGTAGCTACTGAATACTAAACAGTAGACCCTGAACATTTCTTGGTAGACAGTGAATCACTCATAGAAGAGAATGAATCATTTATTTAGATACTTAACAACTAATAGTAGATGTTGAGTAATTAATTGGAGACATTGAGTAATTCATAGGGGATCCCAAATAATTTATAATAGATGTTGAATGATTCAAATTTAGAAATATTTAGAGTAGATACTGAACAGTTTATAGAACACACTGAATAATCATAGGTACTCAATAGTTCATAGTGGGACCTGATTATTTATAACATATAATAATTCAGAGTACATCCTTAATAAGTAATAGTAGATTGTTAACAATTAATAACGGATATTGAATCATTCATAATGTATACGGAATAATTAAAAGTAGATAAGGTATGATAAATTAAGATAAGGATAAGATAAGATAAGATAAACCTTTATTAGTCCCTGAATTATTCATAGTGGATACTGGATAGTCCATTTTAAATACTGAATAGTTCATTGTTGTTTGTGAATTATTTACATTGATTAATGCGCCTAGGTGTATCTTCATTTATTTTGTCAGTTATTTATTGAGGGACAATATTAGTGACTCCACAGGAATGAGAGTAATTCTAAAGGTCACAGTTATTATTCCCTGGCACTCAAAACATTCAGGGTTTTAAGAAAGGTTCGGTTTGGAATATAAATATTTTGACGGTGCCAAAAAAAATTCTAGTTAAATGTCATTTTTTTCCAAGCCTGATGCAACTTAATGAAGGGATACGGTTTGCCTGTTTTCAGAGCGGTTTTGGGGATGTGTTTATGGAGAAAGGTTTTTAAGAAGACTACTGGCTTTTAGTGTTCTAAAATAAAGAAGCAGAATCTGTATTCCAGATGTGTCTCAGCTGATGAACAACACCTGAGGTCAGAGGAGTGTTGAAGATAAATACACCCAAAACCTGAGTGCAGACCTATTTTACAACTTGACTGAAAAGCAAAAGTTAGAGTCAAGAGTTTATAAGAAGTAAAGGCGTCTCTGGAGTTTCCTCCACCGGCTGTTTGCCTCTTTTCATCCTGTTCACCTTCTCCTATCATTTATCCTGAGTCTCCATCTTTCAGCATCTCCAGATTCTGCACCTGATTTCATAAAAATTATATGACGTACCTGCACCCTCCGCTAATCTAAAGTGCGGCACGTGAAAAGTACATCATGCCCATAATTTAACTGCTGTTTGTTTAGCCTGGAGAGGTTTTGGGCTCCTTTCCCAGCCTTACACGAAAAAAAAAAAAACATCAGTGGAAAGTCCCCGGCGGCGGAGTATGTCAATTCCACAACAGGATTAATTTGGTAATAAATGAATCCCATAATAGAGATGACCTGAGATTAGCCATTTATTGTAGAAGCCTAAAATCAAGTCCAGCAGATCATCACAATAATTTATAGTATCCCTTGTTTTTTTCCCCCCATTTGATGTTTTTCCATTTCTAGATTGTCTGGAGGTTTCCTGGTAAATGGGCCAATAGAAAAGCTCAAAAATATTTTGGGGGAAATAAAAAGTAATTTACAGTTAAGCAAATGAATTCTTTTTTGACCATCATATTTCAAAATTTGGTGGGTGTGAGATTTTGTTTATTAATGTTTTAAAGACCGTGCTGTCTTGTTCATTTATCATTTTTTATTTAGCGTTTAATGTCAGCTTTTTATTTGAACACATTTCCTCATTTTTATGGTCTGAGATTGTCTTCATGACCCATTTGCTTAACCATAAATATGAAATGGTGCCCACTGAGACATTCTGGGATGGTGTTCTGCAGTGCTCACTACTGTCCAGTGAAGCTGAAAGTTCAGACTGAACAGATCATTATGAAAATAAACCTTTAAGGAAAGCACAGCATCAGGGAACGTATGAAAACTGAGCTGTGCTAGTAAAAAGCTTTTCTAGTAAAAAGCTGCCAGATGAAGAAGTGGCAGTGGAATATCACTACTTTCTCTCCTTCCACCTTTGTCGTCTGTAACTGGAGACGT
This sequence comes from Rhabdalestes septentrionalis, assembly GCA_037832545.1. Lineage (NCBI taxonomy): Eukaryota > Metazoa > Chordata > Actinopteri > Characiformes > Alestidae > Rhabdalestes > Rhabdalestes septentrionalis. Next base: position 12,976,498 of record JBBMFX010000080.1, on the reverse strand, counting down.
GCTGAACCAGTTAACAGAGAGCTGGCAGGCTAACAGTCCACTGACAAAGGAAAGAAGTTGAGAACATAAATATCTAAACACAGCCAAAACATATGTGCAGAAGATGTAACTGCAGTCTGCTTGTATCCTGCATTTAAACACCCACCAGACACCCAACAGGTGGGCCAGTGGTCAAGGGTGTATCAAGCTTTCCAAAAGTGGGGGTGTTCTGGAATGGGACAGCCAAATTATAAATACAATCACAACCAATTCATCTGACAAAAGTGGGGGGATGGAATCGCATTCCAGAAATGTGGGGGTGTTGACCCCACCCCCACCCCCGTGTGCTGCGTCCCTGCCAGTGGCACAATGGATAACACATCGGACTCCGAATCTGAAGACTTGTAGCTGTTTGTGGCATTTTTATTCTAAGCGCGCCTGGTGTCCTATTGGTTAGTGAGTTGCTTCTGGGTTCAGATGGTTGTAGGTTTAAGTCCCAGGACTGCTAATGACACCACTGAGGTACCCTTGAGCAAGGTACCATCCACATACACCACTGCTTCACTTGGTGAAAGGGTTAAATGCAGTGAAATATATTCTGGCCACCAGCAAGTTGGAGCAATGAGGTGGGCATATATGGAGAGGCTCTGATAAAGACATCTCTTATAAATTGGAAACACCTAACTTGTGCTTTCACTCATTGGCCAGTTTATTGGAAACCCCTAGATTGTGCTTCAACTCACTGGCCACTTTATTGGTGCTTCTCCTCACTGGCCTATTTATTAGAAATGCCCACCAACCCTCTGGGGAGAAACAGACCCCTGCTGAGGGTCTAGAGGAAGGAACACACATTGTGTCCTTAGATGCGCTGCCTCTCTAACTGTCCACAGTGGAGCAATGAGGTGGGGGGATTCTGATAAAAATTCTGATAAATCAGTATCCTCCTCTTCCTCCTGATACAGTTTATGTTCTCACTAACGACGCTGTAAAGCCCATATCAGGTTCCAAGGTTTTGAACATTCCAGCCATATGTCACGCTGCACGTGTTCTAAATCAGCCAGTTCCTGAATGTAATCCTCGGAATGCCAGAGAAGGAGAATTCTGAACAAAAGCCTTAGAAATGCGACGGAGAGCCAAAAACATCAATAACAAGCCAGATCACCTCAGAGTCTGAGTGAGGCAGATTCAGGTCTGTAGGGATGATGTTTGGTCTACAGGATCAGATATTTAGAAGTCCTTATTTGGAAAGAAAGAAGCAAAGAGGAAGATGTGAGTGTATGTTTTAACATCAGGGGTCCTCACAATATTCTTTGAACAAATTCAGGCTTGTCTGGTGCGCAAAGAACATTTTCTCGTTTTCAACCAGCCCTGAAGGAACAGGGACTAACAGATCTTTTAAGAAGATCTCGGTATCTACCAGACTAGAGACCAGAGAGAAATAGAGAGTGACGGTCTGTTAAACGGCAGATCTTAGCTTTCAGAAACTTTCATCATTCAGGACCAACAGGGAAACCTTTCAGACAAGACACTTCATCTAAAAGACATTAAGTGAAACTGAATAAACAAGTAAACAAACATTAAATAAATTTATTCAGGTGGGTTTTACCAACAAAGATTTCAGTTTAAATCAGTATAAATTAGTATAATTATCTGTCTATTACTAAAAAGGCAGTCTAATTCTGTCTAAATTGGTTTAAATGCATCTAAATCTGTCTGAATGTGTATAAAACAGTCTAAATGAGTCTGAAAATATCTAAATATGTCTAATTCAGTATAAACTCATCTAAAACAGATGAATAGATAGATGGGTGGACAGGGAGCGAGATAGTTTAGATCATTTTGTTGTTATCAATGTGTATCAATGATAGTAAAGTGTGATTATAAATTAAATGTGTAATTCGGTAACATTAAGCCATTTATGGTCCTTTTAAAAGCCACTTGTGGTGTAAAGTGAGACAGGGAGAAAAGGTGTGAAAGGGAAAGTAAAGAGAGAGGGTGCAGGTCCACCGTACCGTTCCTCACCCCTGAGCTGCTGTTTTTCTTCAGATTCCGTCCAGTTTAGTTGTTTTTACGGATAAAACCATTTTCCTAAAGCCAAAATTCCAAAAAGACATCCGTCATCTTCCAAAATGACAGCAAACGGATCCTCCACTCACAGAACGTCCTGCACACAGACACACTGACTTTCCCTCTGCGGTGAGGAGTGTGTGTGTGGAGGGGTGGGTGAAGAAGTGGCAGATCTAGGATTTCCTGTAGAACCTTTTATTAGAGTTGATGAGAGAGAGAGAGAGAGAGAGTGAGAGAGAGAGGGAGGGGGAGAGAGAGAGGG
>JBBMFX010000080.1:12937186-12958353 GCA_037832545.1 Rhabdalestes septentrionalis | reverse complement strand
AAGATGATCCCATCTATTTATTTGATCAAAATGTGTTTGCAGCTAAAACAGGCTGCTATGGTTCATCCTCACCTTCGCTTCGTCACCAAAACCCCACCAGAAACATTCCCTTTCGCTTCACTCCCGCAGTGTGGGAGAGCCCTCCCTGTGTTCTGCTGGTCTGTTCCATCGGGCTGGATCTGCTTGAAAACTTCAGTTAAATACGAGCAGAAACAGCCAACACTGCCTCTGTAAAATCCCCACTAGACCTTATTGTCGTCAAAGCTGAACTCAACTTCGTTTCCCCAAGCATCTCCTTCTAATACAAAGTTCCACCTTAAAAGATTGAGCAGTTCCATTACAGAGCTGCACGGACCGCAGTGTGATTACGGCATCATTTAAGTTGGAACAAACAAATCTAATAACAGTTTTTGTGAATAAGAATCGAAACAGAGCCTGCGTAAATTATACCTTTTCTTCTGCCTGAAATGTTAAATTATCCATGTGTTAAATTTGTCATGAGTTTTTTTTTTCCCGAGGAAATATTTGTCTATAAGTCTCTAAAACTGAAATGGATGGATGGAATGATGGATGGGTGTATAAGAAATTGCTCTGTAGTTACAGTATTTTAGATGATTGTGGCTGTCTGGCTGGCTGGATGGATAGATGGATGGAAGGATGGATGAATGGAAAGATGGGAGGATGGATGGATGGATGAACGGAAATATGATCAGATGTTCCCTTTCGAGAGGCTGTCCTGTACAACACCATATTCAAAAAGCAGGAAACACTCCTCATGGCGTCAGCATTAATCGGTAGACCTAAACTGTAATTCATTGGATATTGTGACATCACAAAGCAATAAATTCAAAGCAGGTAGTTTGCACAGTATTGCGGTTTTCACATTATTGTGTCCACATATGGATGGTACGAAAAATGACTATAATAATTACAATTTTTTCATTTATTACAAAAATAGAGCCTTTTTCTAACCTCTGCGGATGGAAAGTGACTGATGCATGCTCAAAAATGCCCCCAGAGGTCTACAAACTTGTTAGAATGTTTGTGAACTGATTGTATATAGTAAGTGAGGTGTGTGTGGTAGACGTTGGGAATTTCTTCCATGCAGAGGTTTCAGATAAAAACAAGCAGCAATGGTAACTATAAAACAGAAACTGGAAATAATAACTACATTTTTAAAATTCGTAGAAAAAGCTGAGAAAGCATCTAAAGTTAAAAAAGAATGCAAATGAATTGTGCACGGTGCCAAAATGTGATACTGCAACACAGCACATGTATGCTAGAGGGCGCCCCCGAGACGTGTTCTCCGTTTATGGGAGTCAAATGGACCAATTGCATTGAGTTCTCCTGGTGACTGTCAAATTTTAAAGCGGTTATGTTATGAACAGGGCAACTTGTGAAAATTTGGAGGACCCCGTCAACCCAAGTATTCTTTTGTAAATAGTGTCAGTTCAGTAGGTTTCTCAACATTATTTGTTTCATACCGAAACACTCTGAACTCATTTTTTTTACCAACACCGAATTATAGGGGAACTTTGAAACATTGGTGGAACTTTCCTTTTAAAGATTACTTTAGTGTTCCAACTGTTGAAGCCTATTTATGTTAGAAGGGTGGAGAAGTGAGAAAATAAAAACAATTATAAACCACAAGGGAGTATGTGCTTGGAAGACTGAATGCCGAGAACCTGCCAATTTGACTGAGGAGACAACATGAACATTTCTTGTGAGTGGTGACTGTACATAAGAACTTCCATAAATTGCAGTCTAACACTTTTAATTCTTTATGTGCAACAGCAAAAGCTCCACAGGGCACATGGGTTTGTATTGTAACATGTGCCCTGTGTGCAAAAATGATGAATTTTGTATCATATAGCAGAAATGAGAAAAAGAACACATGACCAGAAATGTGGGCTGGTTTAGACACTTTTCTTTTTCAGCAGAGGTCCATCATGGACACAGCCAGTTCATATGCCAGGAGCAGCTGGTGTAAAAGCGTACATCTTTATGCCCTTATAACACACACACACACAGATTATATATGTATATATGTATCTATTATATACATGTATCTCACATAAATCATGGATGGGTATAATTAAACTGCTCCAGGCCAAATATTCCAATATAGATATATTACCAGTTTTGTGATATCACAAAATCAGCCCATTTAAAGTGGGCAGCAATTAAAGTTGCATTCATCTACAGGGAGCGAATTATTTTTTAAAAATAACACAATATGGACGTTTTAATCCATCTCAGTGTTGTTCTGTGCCTATAGTCAGCAAATAGAAAACGTAGCACATTGTGATTTGAAACAGGCAAAAGTAACCTGAAATCTTGGCAACTCTGCCCCCTAGTGGATACGTGATTTACCGCAGAACTGAAATGGAATGCATGAAAGTTTGGACACCCTGGACAAATTACATTTAGTGTAAATACATACCTAAATAGAGCACGCGTCAGCACAAGGCCTAGTTACTGTTAATTGGCCGAATGTATCACTTTAAAGGTATAAAATGTGCCCTGTGCAAAAGGAATGGCACATTAATAATTTTGTTTCTAACTAAATAATTTTTTTGTGTCTACAGGCTGACTTCCATTAAGTTTGCTTCCATGGTCACTGAAAAAAGGAACTCTGGTGAAACACGTGATCAAAAGCTCTTTTTAATTTATATTTATTCCATAAACATGATTACAAAACTCAGCAAGTTACCAATATTACATTTTTCACCATACAGGCTTGTTCACAAATATTTAAACCTTTATAACAGATACAACAAAAACAAAATACTAGAATAATTTACATGAAAGTCTATAAAACAGCAATTAAATCACAAATTAGTGTCACTGATTAGCTGTCTGTTTTCATGTTTGTTTGTTTTTTTAAATTAATAATTTTTTACTAGAGCACAACACTCTCACAATAAGATTGGTCCAGTAACAAAACTCGACAAAGAGCCACAGATTTTCTCCTTTATCATAGTTTCATAGTTTTTTTGTCACAATTTTGGTTTTCAAACCAAAAAACCATGATAATCAGCAACCTTTTCAATGCCTGGGAGGCAAAAGAACAGAAGCCACACCAAGAACGACCTCACAGCACTTTCTAAGAAAAATATACACTTAGAAAATATGTTACAAATTGGCACAATGAAAAATATACAGGTTGTAATTTTTCCCTACATCAAGAGTTCATTAATAATCCACCTGGCAAAGATTCCAGATGATACAAACAGATCTCTTTTTTTGTGATGAGAAAAAGGCAAAATGTAGTTCCAAGTAATGTAAAAAGTGATTTAAAAAAAAAGAAAATTCGTGAAACGTACCTAAAACATGAAGGCATAATACATTCATAAAAAGGGCATGAAGATGTTTCTGACAGAGCTGTTTTTGTCTCTCTGCGGATGATGCAAATGTTGCTGTAAATATTTCTTTACAAGCGCGAGTCAGTAGAGTCTGAGCCGCTCACCTTGCCAACACAAAGTGTTCCTGTGATAAAGCAAGAGGATTCTGAAAACACTAAAGGAATTCTGTTGCTGCCTGGGCACAGGGCGCAAAGCATATAGTCTTTCTTTTGTAAACAGTAAACAACATTCAAACATAGCAAGAGAAACACAGAGCCATGACGCTGACCGAAACTGCAATCAGAGAGTCAGAAAAAGCCAAAAGTAAGGGCTGCATTCACAACTAAATTGAAATATCATGTTTATGCATGCACATTGCTAGCAATACACTGGAAAAAAAAAACAAACAATCAAAATATTTGGTCCTGTCTGCTGAACTGAACTGTGAAAATTCCTGGATTAAGCTTGTTGGAAACATGCAGTGACCCTAAAAAGTGTTTGGACATTTGGACCATGTTAAAGGCGCAATTATGTTCATTGTGCCAGGAAACTAAACGTCAAACCAGATGTCTTAACAGGCTCATGATCATGATCCCGTAAATGAACACAAGCTGACCATAACAATTGTTAGATAAATTACTCCAGACTTTGATGCTCCCATCTCTTTACACCACCCTCATGATATTTTTCCACTAAATAAAAATAAATAAATAAAAGGCCTGACATTAAATTCAATTCAAATGCTATCATTCATTTAATTCACTTTAAAATGTCTTACTTGGTAAATTAGTTTACATGTTAGCCAAACTTCATAATATGAAAGGATTCTGTGCACTCTTGTCTACTTCATCGCAAACATGTGCAAATGTTTAAGTGTTTTTCTATTGAGAGTGCGCATTTAGCTATCCGGCTAGGAGAAGTTTAGCACTGATTATGCTAAAATTAAACAGTGTTCTAAATAAATTCAGAATCATGGAGTCGAGTTCAGCTTATATTTTCAGCTGCTGAGTGTGAAAACATTAGCAACTACATTCATTCTGTGAGGACTAGTTAGCATTAGCATTAGCCTCCAAGCTTATGTCACTTTAGTGGACCCCTTTCTAGTGATTTTAAACAGCCACATAACATCCTAATTTACATTAACATTTTCAACTTGTTGCTGTGGGACACAGGAGAAAACTAAAAAAGTTGGATCGTTTCTATCCAGTACTCTGTGAAAAGGAAAAATACTAGTAGTGCCAACCACTTTTAATTCTTTTCCAGACTTTCACAGCACAGTCAACCATTTGTGCAAATAAAGAATGTTTTTTTAATGGAAAATATAATTTTGCTAAACATTTTACCAATCTTACACGCGGCTAGAGTGTCCAAATGCTTTTTGAGGCCACTGTAAACTTATGTAAAGATGAGTTAAAAACCAGTTATTGGAAACAAATCAATAAAATTACCTTTCATCAATTATATTGTTAATGGTAAGTGGATTAATTTGTGCTAGACCGAAGTCTACATATGATTTAATCCATTGTGTTACATCTGTGTGACTGAAACATTGCATAAAAATTATTAATAACAAAGGGATCACTCATATCTAACAATATCTAACAATCAAATTCTGGGATTTCATCAAAAATTCTAGAATTGCATGCAAAAATACCTCTTCAATTGTTATCCATCCCCAAGCTCTCTCTATTTCAGCTCAGTTTTTTCTGCTTCTTCACTAGTCTCACAGGGACAGTTGTGATCTTGTAGCAAAAACATCTGGGGACAACTGTGAGAAATCTTGGGCCATATTAAAATGGAAATGTAAAAACCAGTTCAATGCCTTGTGAAGGCGGTTAACACCCATTAGGCATGAAGATGTGCATCTCGCGTACGGAGAACTCTTTACATGTGGTAATAAGTAGGATTGCCTCTTGCAAGGGAGAAGCCATTTGGTTAAACCAAACACACACTTGCTACACTTTATTCTTAGGAGATACCAGATACCTGAGTTACTGTTTTCAAGCGAAATAATATCAGACTCAAGTAATTCGAGGTGTGTTTTAAAAGGAGTGTACCTTGTAAGCGGCACCACCAAAAGTTTCACAAGTTGTCCCAAGAGGCGTACCCTCATTTAGAGATCAGGCCCAGTCCAGTGAGACTACTCCCTGGCTAACGGTGTAAAAGCAACCAAAATAATGCAAAACAATGTCTATTTCCAGATTGTACAGATGACTCCACAACTGATGTCTGCATATGTAACAACAGTAAATCCAAAATTATTTTCCAACCCACCCCCCCGGCTCACAAACATACATTCCCACAACCATCATCACATTAAAAAACAACAAATATTTATGTAGATAAAAATGTCTGTACACTTAATTGTTCATATTTTGGCACATTAATTTAAACATGTTTGATATAATCTTATTTTGTAAATAGTGCATATGTTCCTGTACAACAGCATTTAGATACTGGCAGAGGGGACTCAGTCAGCCTGTGGCACAGAGAAGTGAAGCCCCGTACTTGAATCATAAAATAAATAAACATTATATTAAAGACAGCTAGTACATTAAGACTTAAGATGCGGTAGCATCTTATACAAAAGTATGATGTCCTTTCCTAAAGAGACGCTACTTTTGGAGTTCCCAAAATGCATCATTCAGAACAGTTGGCACAGTAACACTCCTTAGCGCAGGAAACTAAATACAACCTCCAACCCCTGAACAACAGAAGGCAACCGTTTGCTGAGAGACATAGCAGGGTGCTGGGCTTGTTTTAAACGTTGACGTTGGGGCACAGATTGAACACATAGACTGCTAGAGCTGCAACGGAGAACAGAGGACAAATAAATACAAATGTAATACTACGTCAAAGTAAGTTTTAAGAAGGCTTTCAAGGCATTGTCTCTTCTTAAACAAAAAGAAACATATCACTAAACAAACAAACCAAAGAAACTTTTTTTTAAATGCAACAAAGCAGCAATGGCAGATAGATGCAGCCGTGATATAGTGACTCCAATTAGTCAGTAGGTAGCTTAGCAGGGCTGTCATGCAGGGTGTACCCACCTTCCTGTGGGGCAGGCAGAGGATTGTGGGTAAAGTCAGTGCCATGCAGCTCTGAAAGGTGTGTGGTGGAGGCTCAGAAGGATTTGACGGGAAACAAGGATAGGAAACTGAGAATAGGGGTAATTTGCAGAGAGAAAATATTACCTCTGTTTTTCTACCAAAGCAGTCAGCGCTACTCCTTTAATGTCCCTTTTACCCGCCAAAAGTTCATCACGGGCGAACTTTGCGGTGCTTTTGTGACGGTACATCTTTTTGTGGGCAGGCCGATGAGGAAATGGTAGGCAATCCAAACCGAGAGGAGGGAAGAAACCAGGTGGAAGGAGCTTTGTTGAAGCTTTGCCACCACGGCCCACACCCTTCTTCCCCCGACTGGCCCCTGAAGACCCCCCACGCTTCTTAAGGTCAACACTGCTACCCAGAATCTTGAGTGTCTGGTTTTGGAGAGCATGCTGCCCAGGTGACAAACAAGGACCCCAGAGTGGTTCGACCGAGGCTCGCATGAAGCGCTGCACCTCAGCCATGCCAGAGACTATGTTAGACAAAATGTTTGACGGCTCTTGGAATTCACCCTGGTCATCATCTGATAGGCCCCCAGCGTTAGGCCACTCCCCCTGAACTCCCATTATGCTTAGCGAGGGAGTTGGAGAAGGAGCACCACTTTCCAATCTCTCTCCACCTTTAGCCGCCTTCCCTTCCAGTAATGCTTTAATCTTCTTTGCAGAACGAGAACCCTGGCGTGGGAGCTTCGCTTTATCACTTTTAGCTGCTTTGGGTGTTTTGTTCTTTTTTGTGTTCTGCCCATTCTTTCCACCCTTCTTTTTAGACCCTTTACTACCCTGAGGCCCATCTTCCTCTTCTTCCTCTTTGAAAGTTTGAAAGGGGTGTTGGTTTCCAGATGTGTCTTGCTCATGCTGAGGAAAAGCATTGCAGTTCCACCTCGCATTAGTCCCACCTGTCTCTTGGAAACCTGTCCCTTTCCCACAGTTCCCCAGGAGCTGTGGGGAGGGGCTGGGAGTGTCAGGTGGGGACATCTCAGATAAAGAGGAATGGCGGAACTTGTCGGGCGTGAAGTTTGAGATGTCAAGCAAGTCAGTGGACTCTCGAAGCGGAGTGACCTCCTCAAGACTCTGCTGCAGAACTAGCCGTGGGCTGCAGTGTGACAAGAAGCCATCATTCATTTCACTCATTTCTTCTTCTCTTTCCCTTTCTCCATCCCTTAGGCTAAGTGAACTGTAGTTGCTAGAAGCTGCAGAGAGGGAGCCCAAAGAGTTAAAGCTGACAAGTCTACCCATGCCACTTTCACCTCGTGACCCTGCTGGACTGAGCCCATAATCAGTATCTGAGTGGGGCTCAGGTAAGAGTGGCTCTTCAAAAGGCATCCTGCAGGTACCCAGTGGCACCTGAACATACCCTGTCACTGTTGCATTGTCTTCTGATAAGACAGGCATTGGCCTGGGAAAGCCCGGTGGCATGACTGGGGACTGAGTTGGGATGTCAGGAGAGAATGAAAGCTGCTCAACTGTGGGTTGGGATGGCCAGGAAACAGGGTAGTTTTGTTCGGTTTGGTTGGCGTCGGGATACTGTGTGTGCTGCTGAATGTGATTGAGAGGATGTGGTGAATGGGGGAGCTCAGATTCTGAGGGAGGGGAGAGTACACAGGTCTGAGCTGGTTGCAGGGGGGCTGCAACTGGTAACAACCCTGGCTGCTGCTGGTCCGTAGAGAAATATGTGACATTGGCACTGCTGGAAGAATCCGAAGCTTCCAGGAGAGTCTGCAGATATCCACCGGGCAGGAGTCCCACACTCCCATTAGTCCCAGGGGTGGTGGGGCTCAAAGTGCATTTTTCATCTGAGGTCTCGTTTGTGATAAGATTACTTTCCAAAGAGTTACTAAGGTTTTCAGGTAAACATGAACTTAACTCTGTAAGTTCAGAGGCAGTGGAGTTTTCCTCTTTATGTGCTTCTTTTAGCTTTTTAGACCTCAGTCTTGCTTCACTCTTAAATTTTTTTATTTTTCCTGTTTTGCTTCCTTTTCTCCTCTCCTCCCTCTCTTCGGTTCTGCTCTTAGCCCTAGCTTTGTGTACTGTTTTACCTGTCTCCACTTTATCCAAGGCATCATGTGCAGCGCTCCCTTGTTGTTCTTCTGTGCTTTTTAAAGATGCAGTCAATTCTTGCTGATTGTTGGAGGAGGCAGCTGCAGTTTGGCTTGGGGATGAACTCTCCACTGCATGGATCCGCTGAATCCTGAGTCTACTTGCGCTCCTTTGTTTGCGTTTGGGGTTAGTGCTCGGTGGCCGTTTGTAGCCATTGAGGCGTTTGGTTTTGTCTGCAGCTGTTAATTTGTTCTGTTCCTGCTGTTCCTTTTCCTTCCTTTGCCAGTAGCCCTTTAGAGGTGCCAGCCGTTCATAGTGCAGCAGAGTGTGTGGACTTAAATGCACCATCATCATTGAGGGGTCAACTCTACTCAACCTCACCTGCATGTGCTTCTCACCTTTAAAGCGGTTTATGATGATGTATTTAATGATGACAGGTGGCTCTTTCCGATAGGACCGGCGCCGCTTCTTTGGGCACCAGTCATCGTCCCGCTCTTTCTTCAGTCCAGCAGGTTGCTTCTCACGTTTTTCTGCATTCTTCTCACTCTCTATGGAGTCCATATCATATAGATAATCTTCACGGAAAGCAACCTTCCTCTTGGCACGAAGGCGGTAACTAAGCTGGCTGGAGGAACTCGAGTTCTCTCTAGAGAGTTGCCCATGGGGTCGCTGGGCCTGCCATGCGTCAGGAGAAGAGCCAGTGCAATAGCTGTCATCACTGAAGTCACCAGAGTCCTCTGGTGAATTACTGAGGTCAAAAAGGAAGTTGCTGTTCGGGGTTGCCGGGGCGTCTGTCTTATCATCACATGATTGGTCTGTCTTGTCTTTTAAGCCCTCTGTTCTGCTACAAGGTAGAGCAGGAAAGAAACCTAGCTGGGATTCATCTTGCAGGGGGGGCTCAGTCCGTTCTTGCGCTCCATCCGGGTAGGACTCATAGCGAATTTTGAGTGAACAGACATCAGTCCCCAGTGTTGACTCCTCCTCCTGGAACATGTAGTTCTCCACATCTTCCTCACAGAACAGGTTGACTGCTAGTTCACTGCGAGAACATAGGTCCAACAATTCCATTCTACTCTCGCTGATAAGGGACTCCAGGCAGCTCCAGTCCTGTGCCTCTTCCCCCAAGCTTTCATATATGCTCCTTGAAGCAGGATCATCATCTGATTCACTCTCACGCATTGACTTCCCTTCTTCTGTATTGTCATTTACGCCAGCTGCATGGGTGGGGGCGCTGAGCAACTGGTCGGACAGCACTTGGTCACCATAGCGCCCCACGTTATTGGCAGAGCCAAGGCACTGCATGCTGATGTTGGAGGCAGGGCAAGGCTGGAACTCGGAGGTTAATCCAAGCATGGACTCGCATGATTGGTTCTTGGGAATCAAACAACTCAGACAGTCTCCTCCCCCAGAATCCATGCTGGAAAGAGTTGGCCTATCACAGGTCTGAGGCACAGACCAGGGAGTCACAGGTTTGGAGCATGAGACAGAAGAGAGCGACGAGAGGGAGGAGAGAGAAGAGAATGAGGAGAGAGAGGAGACAGAAGCAGCATTGGAGACAGATTCGTCATGCAGATCCGTTACACTGAGAGGAACCTCGGCTGTCCGACTCGAGGAACCTAGAGTCGGTGGTGCTAGAAGAGCGGGCTCAGTGGAGTCATGGTGTCTAAGAGCATGTGACTCATCAGGGAGTGCATCATGCGAGCCTGAAATAGATAAAAGAAAGAGGTCATATTAGACACATCACATTCAGAAAGTGCCTTTTTGTAATACAAGACATGGCTAGCCCAAAATCAGGGACCACTCAGACACTTTTCACATCTATTAGTCCAAAATGTTCCCACTCTTCATTTTCATGTCCTCAGCTGACCCTGTAATTCTCCATCCTTTCGTTCTGTCTCATTCATTTGTTTCTCCTGTGTCTCTATAGTGGGATATTTCTGAGGAGATCTGTTTCCAAAGCTGTGGTTTATAATAGGACCCCTAACAACTGCAGGGGTCTGGATCTGTTTGACCAAGAGACCAACAGTAGTTTAAACAGCTTAAAATTTTCATCCTTGAAAGAAAGTCAAGCTCCAGTCGTTATCTTAGATCGGAAAAAATCAACAGGTATTCTCACAATGAGGAGAGGACATCTGGGATGTGGAGGAAGGTTTTCTTGCAGAAAAACAGAGAGGATGTCTTCCAAAAATGAAAAAGTTCTAACAAGTAAAAGCGAGGACAAACTTATCACTAACAACGGGTACATTGTTTGGTGTATTTTGTTTTTGAGGCCTTTGTGAATACATCCATTTTCCTAATGCTAAAAAGAGACTTCCACAAAAAGTTTCGGCATTACTGAATGTTGGTTAATTCTTAATTTTTTGTTAATTAATGGCAGTGGGCAAAGAATTTTCATGGTTCACACTCATTCTCCCCATTTAAGGCTGGAGCACAATTTAAGAAGAAGGCAAACAAAAACATACTGAAGTGAACTGAACTGTTTTGATCCTAAGAAACCTGACCTGGTAGACTTGACAGTGGCTTATGGTAGACTTATTTTGGAGAATTGTTCTAAAACTGTACTTCCAAAAGTGAATCTGTGTATGTGTGTAATTTCTCAAAATCATGAAGTGTGTACCATTGTTACTTGTGTTTGGAGGACTGGGGCAGTGCTCTGGCCCTGCAAATCGGGACTCCTGTAGAACATCCATCAATCTGGAGAAAGTCTGCTTCTCCCATGCATCATTATAACTGTCCCACCTGCAAAGACATACAAAAAACACAGATGAATGCAAGGCACTTGCAAAATCCACTTGTTTACCTTTGTCTACCTGCTTCATCATCAGTCAGGACCACCAGTATATAGGTACTATTTGGGCGGTGGACCATCATCACAGCAGTAACACTGACATGATGGTGGTGTGGCACAGTGCGTGTTGAACAAAATGTAGAACACACACCATTGTTGCGGGAATGTCTAAACCCCAAAGTGTCACTGCTGGACTGAGAACAGTCCAGAATAGTGAGAATATCCAGCCAACAGCAACTCCCTTCTCCAGAAACTGAGCACTGATGAAAGACTAGAGCAACACAAACCATGCAGCTTCAGATCCGAGCCATCACCCATAACATCACACCTGCAAGGTGGACCAACAGGTCAGATGCGTCTTATTGTTTGTACAGAGAGTGGACACAATATACACAAATCAGCCACACTGTCAGGTTACAGTAAATAAAATTAATCTTGTTACAGTGGGTCTTGTTGATTGTGGGTTCTTTTAAGTAGTAAGGAAAGGTTCAGTTCTTTAAGATGCTGATGTATTAGAAGCAGGAACAAAAGGATGTGAGAAGCCTGGACAAGTACAAAATTATGACAGATAAGAGGTTCAGAGCATCTTCAAAACGTATGCAGTGGTCTTATAGAGTGTTGCCAGTATGTGATCAGACTCATTGATGCACGTGGGAAGTGAAGACAAGGCCATCTGGTTTGATCCCACAAAAAAGCTACTATAGCACAAACTGCTGAAAGAATTATTGCTGTCGCTGATAGAAAGGAGTCAGAATGCTTGCCATGTATGGGGTTGCGCGGCCACAGACTTTTCAGATAGCGCAAGCTGACCCCTGTCCACAGTAAAAACTTACGTGAGAATCAGAACAGGACCATGGAGATGTATGGGAATAAGGCTGGGGAAGCCAGTGTGATACCCTGGGCAATGATCTGCTAGAAATCCTTGGGATCTGCATCCATGTGGATATTATATTAACACCTACCTAAAGATTGTTGCAGACCAAGTACACCCTTTCATCCTAATGGCAGTGGCCTCTTTCAGCAGGATAATGTGTTCAGCCACACGTCAAATGTTTTTCATGTACAGTTTGAGGTACATCACAAAGAGTTCACACTATTAACTTGGCCTCTAAATTCCCCAGTTCTCAATCCAGGCAAGCATCTGTGGAATGTGCTGAACAAACTATACCAGCCACAGGAAGCCTAATCTCTCAATTTACAAGACCTGGAGGATCTGATTCTAACATCTTGATATAGATACCACAGCAGATACCACAGCAGATACCAGATGATTTCCACAATGTAAGCCAGGTGGTTTTAATGTTCTGGCCAGTGTGTTAATAATAGCCCAATCATTAATGATGGACTAACACTGCCCAGCACCTGCAGTCCTCAAAATGACAGAACTGTATCCTGTCTGTGCTCCTAAAGTACAACACCACCACCACACCTCCGCTCTTGTAGTGTTACTGTGTGTTGTACTATATTACATCACTCTGTCCTCTGTATGCCCTGATGTATGATGCTGCATTTGGGTGCGGAAGATTAAAATGGTGGGGAAAACAAAGCTCCCATGCACACATTTGTGGCACCGTGTACAATTTTATTCCACGTGAGCAAGACAATCAAAGGAACATGACATGAAGCTCTTGCTTTCACAGTATTTTTCCTAGAACACTTTTAGCATACATATAGCCAAAATCTTCCTCATCTTCAGTGTGCATCCTCTCTGAAAGGTCCCATAGATGTTACTAAGACAGCAAACAACTGTCTTGACCAATCATTTATCATTATATCTACCTTATATTATAGCTGTACAGTTGCACCATCCTGAGGATGTTTGTTACTGTCAATTATATGCACTTGTGAAAAATAGGTACCCCCTCATTCAAAGTATGAATCATTCCACAGTAATCATAATGACGTCAATTACTTTATGACACGACAAAAACCAGGAGTGTATCAGTCCAGACTGCTTTTGGAATGAGGCACAGGGCATTGCAGTCAGCCAGACAATGCTAATTTACATATATCGATCTTAAATGAATAGTAACAACCTGTTGTTATCCATTTAAGATTTAAAGGAAGAACAGAGATTAGATCACCATCATGTAAAATGACTATGGACTGTTTTTGGTGCAGCAAAAACTCCAAGACAAAAAGAGACATTTCTGGAGAAAGCATAAAATGTAGGATGTATATGTAGGATATGGGGCCCTTTAATAACTTATCGGCCAACACCGTTAGGTGATGTCATCCTGCATCCCTACGTTTAAGTACAGAAATGTGTTGGTTACTGTGACTATATTCGCCTCATTTGGATATTAGCATAATCCGAGCCTACGTGCACACACTATCTCTGGATTATCTCAGATTACGAAGGGTCTTGAGTCCCTGCCATACTGACAGCCACTTACAATGGAAAGGGATTTTTAATCCCTAAATCCATGACCGCATTAAATCCATCTCTCTCTCCCCCACTCCACCCTCTCTCTCACTCTCTCTCTCTCTCTCTCTCTCTCTCTCTCACACACACAACACGGTTTATCCTGGCTTCCTTTTTAAAAGAATTCATAAGGGATTTGGCATGCTTTATTACTTTTTTCTTTTTCTTATTTTTCTTGCTTAATAACTTAGAAATCTAAAAATGTCTGAAATGAAATTCATTTTGAGGTGTGGCTAACACTTCATAAATGCATAAATAACAACTGTCCCACAAAAAAACCACATATTTCAAACAGGTTACGGACAGATTTCTGCACAGGTTAATACGCTTTGATATTGATGCAATAAAACCTTACAGTTTTAAAAATAAAAGCATTCGACGTGTTATGCCAGCAAAGCAAAACACGCAATCCATATACGGAGGATATCAAAAATGGCTTGTTTCAAGTGAACTAATTTTGTGATGTCTGAGAGTTATGCATTTGCATCTATCTATGACATTTATAGCACATACACTTTTATCCAAAGTAACTCCCATTCCCTAACTACAGGGGGCAGTCTCCCGGGAGCAACTTGGGGTTAAGGGTCTTGCTCAGGAACCCAGTGGGGGTGTACATGAGGTGGCATTTGAACCCATGACCTCTTAGTCTAGAGGCAAATAACCTACCCACTAGGCCACCAGCAACCTTACCTCTGCTATGTTTGACCACAATGATATAAGGAATAAGAAATGTTCTAGTCTGTGCTGCTTTTTTATGCACTTTCCTGATGAATTTTGCGGGTTCCAATTCCACCCACTATCTTGGACTACCCCATCAAGCAGTGCCAACAACACTGGGTGGATGAAGACGAGCATGTGCTTAACCTGAGTCATGTGAAACTCCGTATTTGGATCCATCATTGGACAGTTCAACACGCTTGGAGGAGAATGCTAACCCCTAATTCTGTTACAATTAACAAAGTAACTGGGAGAGGGAGGACCTACCTACCTATCCAGGGTTTGAGAGAGTGGACAGAAGTCCTGAGTGATGGGGATAAGGAAGGACCACCATACCCACCCAGAGAGAGAAGACAGTTTTACTGAGTGATGGGTAGAGGGAGGACCACCCTACCCACCCAGAAAAAGGACAGTTGTGCTGAGTGATGGGGAGGTGGGAAAAACACCCAACTAACCAAGAAAGCAAGGACAGAAATACTGAGTGATAAAGATATGCAGCAGACATACATACTGTGTTAGATTTTTACATACCACCACTTTTCCACCTATTACACATCCAAAAACCTATCAAACTGCTATTCCTAATTCTTTAGAGATTATTATTAGCAATAAACTAATCTAATGTGCGGCCATGAAATGCTTATATCAGCCTAGACTTGAACTTAATCATTGTTGGAATAAACAGCCATGATTACACACATTGCAGTGTAAAAACTTTTATAGCCTTTAATACTGACCTGGGACCAACCCCCATGCATAAATCCCAAATACTTCTCATTACAAAATAAGTCTGACCTGATCTCAGATCAGAGTAAATGCAGGAAGGCAGGGGAGAGAGAAAGGGAGCCTTGGCACCATCTGCAAAGGGCTGATATTTAAAAAAAAAAGAAATTAATATTTATCCAGCTTTAACACCTACCCAAGAGACCCAGACAGTGGGATTACAGGATAGACAGAGAGAGAGATAGGGAGAGAGAAAGGGAGAGAGAGAGAGAGAGAGAGAGAGAGAGAGAGAGAGAAAGAGAGAGACATAGATGTGGAAAGAGTGAAGAGAGACAGAGAGAACAAGGGAAGAGGATGAGAGAGAAAACAGGTGTTGAGTGAGAGGAGAAAGAAAGCAAAAAACACCAAGAGACAAAAAAGAGGGAAGAGAGATGAGGAAAGACTGAGAGACTGATGAAAGGAGAGAGATGTGAAGAGAAAGAGAAATGAAAAAGATGACTGATAATATGGAGAAACAGAGAGAGACAAGAAAGAGAGAGGAGGGATGTGGAGGGAGTGTGAGACAGAACAAAGGGAAAGAGAGAGTGGAATGAGAGATTTGGGAATGTGAAGGGAGAGGAAAGAGAGAATAAGAGAAACACAGAGAGAGAAAGAGAGATGCTTTCTACCTTTGTGGAAAACAAAAGGGGGTGACAGAGAGGGGTGTCTGGCTATTGTGAGTTCGCCTGTGATCTGATCATAAATCAATATTCCATTCTCTTTTCAGTAGAGTGGTCACTTCAGTACAGTAGAACATGTATGTTTACATCCATCCATCCATCTGTTCCCTTTCATACCTCCACTGTTTCATTTATTGCAACAACAGGGTGATTAAACTTCAGTACCAGCAGAGTATGTATTACTGGAAAAAAAACCCATTCTGTTTATTATTATTATCATTATTACAGTTATTACTATTATTATTTCTATGTTCACAGCACAAGGCAGGGGTTCTCCCAGACTAGGGTTGGGAGCCACTGATTTAAACGCTTAATACTCTAAATTCTAATAAGCGTTTATTATTGCGCTCCACTAATAAAGTTTTAAGGTTCTATCTACCAAAAAACAGACGTCATTTATTTTTACATTACCATCTCCTAGCCTCACTTTATTCCTTATAATTGAACAGACTGTTTTTGTTACTGTGTCTTTAAGAATGATACTGATAACTGACTGTTCTGATTGGCTGCTCTGCATTGTGCCTCATTTAGAAAACCATCCAGGCTGAAACACTTCTAATAACTTCAGAGCAAATTGGTGGAGATAAACTGCTGTAGCTAGAATGGGTAGACATAACTGCCTTATGACATCACAAAAATGCAGAAATCAGAACAGGCAGCCAATCTGAAGAACCCTCAAATGTCTACTGCATCAAAAACTTTTATTTAAGAAAAGCAAGAAAGATTTGGGGGGTTTTTTCGACAAAATGGGCCTGTTGATTACATTTCCACAGTAGATAAGCTGTTGAGCTGACAGAAATATAGTAACAATAATAGAAAAACCATGAACAATAGGAAATATAGCACACAAACATGAACTATAATAACGAGTTAGTAAAAAAAAAAGGCACATTTTTATGTATGTTAATATAAGCTTGTTATCTACATCTGCACCATGGTGGCAAGTGCATTATTGTGCACACTAATAAATGCTCAAAAATGTATATTGTTCTGGCACCAAACGATGCGCTGTGAAGATATTACACACGTCTCTGACCCAGGCCTTTCAGGTGGAACTGAGCAAATACACTCAACATGTACAAGGCGTTACTGCCGCCCTGCTGCCTACAGCCTCATTGATTTCAGTGTCATTCCTCTGTGAAACAAAAGGCATCCCATCATCGTCAACACATTAACAATATATCATAAACCCTTTAAACTGCTGGGCAATTGTATTTTAGTTAATCCTTCTTATACTGCAATTACAATTGAATCTTACAATGAATTATTCAGTATATACTATGAAAGTACTGAGTGATGTATAATCAAGCAAAAAGCTCATTATGACTGTGTTTGGTGGATAAAAAAACATAAAAGTTACACATGGCACTCAGCGAAAAAATCACATTGAACATATTGAACGTAGCATAGGCTCTCTTGAATAAAAACTGAAAATGGCAACACAAATAACACAAACTACAAAAAGAGAGCACCAAACAGGAAAAGGCCTGGACACCTAAGCCTATTCTTTGGGACAACTGGTGACTGTTTGGAAACTGCTATGTAGCCCTGGGTCAGGTACTTGTGTAACATTCACATGGCAGTTTCTGGGGCTGTCCGCAATATCATTATTTACACTCAAAATAAGATTTATTACTCAGAGACTTGGGCTTTACATGATGTGGAGGTTAAAAATCATGGGCTCCTGTGGAGCCCAACCAACTGAGTGCTGGCCCTTTCATCAAGATGACCGGCTCTATCACTGGGTCATCAGTCTCTTGGTCCAAGAGAGAACAATTTCTGTCTCTCTATGATGGTCCTCTCTCACTCTACATCACTTGTGTGATGCAAATCAGTACAAATGTCTGTTAGCTAACATAAAACAATTGTTCCTAAAACATTAGTGGCAGTCAATGGACCGGCGATGACCTGCAAAAAATTTTAATGAATTCACGGACATCTCACTAATACAAAATGGATCTGGTAGACTCGTGGTTAGGGCACTCCCCTTGCGATCAGAAAGTCGTGGGTTCGATCCCCAAGACCGCTAGTCACCTCTGAGGTACACTGAGCACAGTACCATCCCCACACACTGCTCCCCGGGTGCAGAGTTCATGGCTGCCCGCTGCTTCACTTGGTGAATGGGTTTAAATGCAGATGAGGAATTTCTTGCTGTTCACACTGTATGCTGTGGTCTGTTCACTTATGACCGGTTGATCACTTTCACTTTAAAACACATCTGTCCTTAAGGAAACAAAAGCGGTTCTCCAGTTTCATTGCAACAAACAACTACTTTTTGCTGATTTTTTTGTTGAAGAGCATAGTTAACTCTTTTTCCGCTGCACCAAATGGAACGATAGGGGATGAATGGTTGCAGATTGCGGATGGAAGGATGGTAAATGAAAAGGTCTAGTAAACTGACTGCCAGACTGAAGAGAGATCAGAATATTGATCAGATCACAAACAAATATCTGGAGTGGCAAGAGTACAGACAAAAATGACAGGACCTAATTAGCTGAGGATGCTCTATTAGAAATACAGGTGCTAATAAGGGTTCTTAGGAGCCTAGGAACCATAACCACCTCCAGAAAACCTTTCAGAACCCTTCCTGAAAAACAAGATATTTGAGTGTAAATAATGTTTACAAAGTTTAAAGAACCAAATAATGTAAAATTTCAACACCATGTGTTATTTCCCATCAGTGCTAAAACCTTGAGCTCAGATACTGATATTTCTTCTTATAAACTTTAAAATGAGCTGTTTTCAACTGAAGTTCTTCATTTGAGGCCCAAAGGTAGGCTCAAACTACATAAACACTTAACTACCCCACAGGACCAGATCACATCTAACATTTTCCCTCCAATATTCCATCCAGCACTGTCTACTGATAAGCATCAAAACTGAAATGCATCTGAAAAGGGTCTACACCAGTTAAGAACTGTACATCTGAAACAAGACCCATTTAGGAACCTTTTATTCAGTAACTCAGTAACACACCTGAGTCGGGTCACTAGCACAAGCTTCTGTGTGGTCTGGAACAGATAAATTGTCATCGGTGGGAACAACAAGGTTAGCAGTTTTGTTTACCTATTGAATTTGTAACATGTTCTTTTGAAACTTCCGTACTCTTTTACTAATTACATTTTTCATCCTCAATTTGGACAATGCTTAATTAACAAATTATTTAATGACTTTACGTTTACTATGTTTGGTGTGAAATTATTATCTGAAAAGAAACTTCTAAACTGGAGATGGGTGGAACCAGGTTTTATTTTCTCTCCAAACACATCAGTGAAGCTACAAGTCTTC
Source organism: Rhabdalestes septentrionalis (assembly GCA_037832545.1). Taxonomy (NCBI): domain Eukaryota; kingdom Metazoa; phylum Chordata; class Actinopteri; order Characiformes; family Alestidae; genus Rhabdalestes; species Rhabdalestes septentrionalis. The sequence goes on along the minus strand of JBBMFX010000080.1, from coordinate 12,939,206 downwards.
TGAGTGTTTATATGGAATGTTGTTGATTGTAAAATAGTGGCACATCTGAATTAAATGAAGTTTTCTTTAGGGACTATTTTGTGTAAAGACACCCTGCATGTAATCCTCCAACATGATTGTGTTTCGTTTTAGGACAAAAGCCTCTCTAAACTCTGGTAAAACAACATCTCAGGTTTCAGTCAACACATTCGTAACTATTTCATGAAATACATTTCTGTGAGGGAGATTGTAGAGACAGACTAACCAAACCCACTTTAAACGACTTTTTTTTTTACAGTTCAACTGCATAATTATGCAACATAAAGAAAATAATTGTGGAAAATATCTGTTTTGTAACAATTCCTAAGAAGAGGATATATACTACATACGTGACAACAAAAAACAAGACCACTGCACACAGCTACAGTCAATAAAAAAAGAGAAGCCTTGTTGTGTACAAAGGGGTAGAAGGGGTTTGAAAGCTGGATTGGGACAAAACCCAAAACAACAGTTCAGTGTGTTCCCTCCCTACAGTGTCCATGTTTAGTCCTGCTGTTTCTGTCCTGCACCATTCTGTGGAAAGTTTGCAGTAGGCCAGTCTAGCAAACCAAATGTCAATCAGTTCTTGTTCTATTACACGTAAACCCATTCATTTATGAGGCCAGATCTGCAGCCATTCCACCCCAATCCCCCCACCCCAACCACCTAAAACAGTGATGCATACAACATTTTACTGAGCAGCATCATTTTAAAAACCCTGTCTTGCTGAGAATATTGTACACACACAGCAAGTAGCCAATGGCAGCGCGCGTGCATCTGGCCTTTGCGTCTAATACACGCACGCGTTCCTTTATTTGCACAGACGTAACAGGTTTTGATTCAGGATTTTTTCTCCCAATAATGAAGGCCCCGCCATGCATGCGTCCTCCCCAAAATACATACACGTACACACTCGAGTATCTCCAGACGCAGCACGGGTAAGGCTCGTAAAGACTGACCCTTACGTTGACGAATGCACGAGACAGTTGCCACGAAGAGGCCTCGCTGTTATTGCGAGAGGCTCAAGTGGGCTTCGTATTCTCCAGCCCCCCATTCTGATCATCCGGACCACCTTAAAGGCTGCAGCGGTACCATGCATTTAAGGTGGACCGGAAAATAAAATAAGGAGCTATAACTTCAGCATGGCTTGTTATTCCTATTCGCATGCAGGCTCGGGGTTTATTGGGTGCTGGTGTGTGTGTGTGTGTGTGTGTGTGAGAGAGAGAGATGTGGGTTCGTCGGTGCTTGGCTTTGCCTCACGTATTTCGTCAATAAGCGCGAGGCTGTTTTCTCTACCGCCCCATTCGGTGCGTTAATAGCCATTCGTAAAGCCTTTATGCGTCTCTGCCTTTTTCTTTTACACACACACCTGTCCATTATGGATTCATCATGACAACTGACACTAGCTCCCCCATTTCTGAACCCAATGCAGCTCTTTGACGCGTCGTACTGGCCCAGCGAACCGCATCTCTCTCTCACACACACGGCACCACAAAAACAGATGCACGCGCTCACCTCCCGTTCCCGTTTGTTTGTTTTTTTCTTCTTTCAATCGTTTTCTTAGCAGACAATTAAGGCTCTTCTTCCTCCTCGTTGCAGTGATCTTGGTCTTAGCATGTTGCCCACCTCTCTCTCTCTCCCCCCCTCTCTCGCACTCTCTCGCGCGAGCCCGGACTGTCTCCTCGGCGGCAGGGTGGACGCGCTCCTCGCGCCTCAGGAGCAACCCCCCCAACCCGCCCCCCTAAACACCCCCCTCCACACACAGACACACGCTCACACTCTTCAGCGCTTCATGGCTTCATTCCCTCATTTCCCCAAAGCAGACAAAGGTCCGCGAGTGTGCCTCCTTTGCTCGTCATCGCGGGACTCACTGAGCCAGATCTGCGCGAGAGCGAGAGACAGAGGTGGGACTGGGGGGCTGTTAATGCGTGTGTGTGTGTGTGTGTGTGTGTGTGTGTGTGTGTGTGTGTGTGTGTGTGTGTGTGTGTGTGTGTTTGTGTGT
>JBBMFX010000080.1:12923505-12937086 GCA_037832545.1 Rhabdalestes septentrionalis | reverse complement strand
CACACACACACACACACACACACACACACACACACACACACACACACACACACACACACACACACACACACGATGCCACAGTAAAGCAATTCATTATAAAAATTAGTTAATTATTGTGTCACCATAAATTGCAATAAATCGAAACAAAAGTGATTTCGACAAATAAATGAAAATGAAATATATAAACCGCATGGTTCTTACTAACACAAAGTCCATGTGACACATGTACCCAATAAATAAATAAAAAATTCATACCTTCTCAGTAAGTGTTTGGGGTCCCCCAGCAATGGCTGAATTATTCTGTTCATGACTGAGCAGCATCGAGGAAGAGATTTGTTTGAGGAAAAAATACATTCATCAACAAGTAAGTCCAATAATTTATAAAACTTTTGCTCACATTAATTATTATTGCTGTAAAATTCATCACTAATCTTTGAAAAGTTCTGTTACCTCCCGTCCTCATCTTCTGATTGGCTGAGCTCCTCGCTTAACGCCGAGTCATCTCTGGCTGATTTATTTTCATCACTGCTAACTGTAAACATTTTTTAAAAAGTCAGACACCAGGCAGAGGCTGCACCTGAATGATGTGCAACCCTGCGAAAAAGAGAAAGAAGTCTTGTTTCTTTTTCATTTAAAAGGCCAGATAGAAATATATAAATAGGAGTGCTATTACAGTATGTCAAATTGGGTCCCTTATTATAGAGTTTACTGAATGATTCTCCGCCTTACCGCTACTGGCAGCCTTTTCAGACAACAGCAGAGCTGGAGAGGACTCGTGTTGGATCAGATTTGTCGATATTGAGCTGCTTTGTGAAAAAAGGCTGCCAGCGGCATTCGGCTCCACTTATTTAAAATATTCATTTTTATCGCTAGTGTCATAATGCGTCTTGTGGGGGGAAATTACATTAAGATAAACTGAGAGACAAATAAAAACTCAGCACCAACACAGTAGGTAATAAACGCTACTCATTCAAAATTAAAATCACTTACGAGAGACCAGCTCAGGGTTCTGATTTCTTCTGCTTTCATTCTTCTGGTCATCTGGTTCCTCATTACAGCTTTTAGGTTTTGTCTCCAGTGGAGCCAAGCCATGTCGCAGCAGGCAGTGGCGCTTCAGTGGTGCTGAATCTGCCCTGTCTGTATCAGAGCTGTTATCAGTCTGCCCACCTACAAGCATTGAAATATTTACAGGAAAACAAACAAACAAAAAAAAAGGTTAAAATGTAGCATGGTACTGAACATCATAGCACATGTATTTGGATCTTGGAAAAGACAAAATGCACGAGCTTATAAGCAGTGCTGCATTAAAACATAAGGGGCACTGCAGGTATTCTGAAAATTAAGGCCCATCTCAAGGGTTCATGGTCTCGTTAACCTACTATCATCTGGCTGTGACGAGATCATACGAATTTTCTGATGAACAGCCAGTTGCCTGAAATTCTAATGAGAGTTTAGCTGTTTATTTTCAAAGGAGGAAGAAATCAACGTAAATCTGTTGAAAGTAAAGCATCTGTAATCGTGCAAAGTGTGCCCATGTCATGTTCAGTAAGTTTATATTTATTTCAGCCCTAAACACTACACATCAGACACTGAAATCAAACCAGAAACACCACAAGACCATGAGTGCAGACAGGACTATATACACAGAGTGCAAAGAGAGCGAGAGAGATTACAAGAAATACACAACAACAAAACTACAGGACCAGGCAGCATATGACCACAGATACTTTATTATAGCAGCAAAGACAATAAATGCGCTAAAATGAAGAATATAGGTCGACAGCAATAAATTATGTCTGCGCCAATAGCAGCAGCAGCAGAACAGAGAATGTGTAGTACCTAATAAATAAAGAGTATTCAGAGTCAGGTGTTTTGTTCAGTGAGGGTAATTGTGTTTTTAAAAAATGGTATAAGTAAATTTCAGGGTTGTTTCTGATTTAGTTGTGACTAAGGAGTCTGATGTCTTAGGTAAGAAACTGATTCTGGTTCTGGCTGTGGAGGCCTGAAGGCTCCAGAACCTTTTGCCAAATGGAAGGAGGGAGAAGGGGGTGTGTGGGGTCCACAATGCTGGTGGCTCCTTTCCTCAAACACACTCACAAACCCCAGCCATTAACAGGTGAGCTGAACAAGATGTCTTTGAGCAAGGACATCACCAAACTGTGCAGGGCACCAGCCCTCCAAGACCACAGCTGGGCATCCCTGATCTATGCAGCATGATTTGCGAGCTTTATGAAAATGGGCATTCTTCACTGCCCGGGAGAAGGTTGGGCAGACGTCATAACAGCCCAGCAAAAAGTGATCCACCATCATGAGACAGAAAACCTATGATTAGATCAAATCTAATCTAAAAAGGCCTTAATATGTATGTTTTGCATTCTGCATTTTGCAAGGGCTGTTTGACATCTGTGTGGTTGTACTTCTTTTCTACACCCCTAACTACCCCATAGAATAAAATAGGCTGTTTTTATGCAAAGACATTCTGTTCTAAATGGCTATCATTTGCAATTAGCAATACAGGACAATACACTTTGTATATTCTCATCCTAAACAGGCAGCTTTAAACTACCTTAGGCTGAATATGAGGTGTGTGAATGTGTAACTGCAGCTAAACAGGCCTTTATGGATTGACAAGTGAAAGGAAAACTAATTTGAAACCTTTCTTCCACCTCAGCCCCTTTTATGTCATTACACAAGTATATTGAGCAGAAACGCTAGTGTAGCTGTGGGAGAAATAAACAAGAGAAAGTATGTACTGAATATTCTGCCATGATAAAAGTTTATGGGTTCACTGAATCACTTACTACACATACGTTGTCAATATTCAGAGCAAATACTCACTGTCTTCTGCTGTGATTCCAGCCCCCTTGTCTTCTTTGCTGGATCCCTCACCCTCCTCATCGCTTGATGCTCGCCCACTGAAGTCCGAGGAGTCCTCGTCAGACTCGGAGGAACGATAGGCTCTGATCTGAGCCAACAGAATCTGCTTAGCAATTCTACACACATCCAAAAGTTGGGGAGGAAGAGGAGAGAGGCTATTTTAGTTGCTGATTTAACAGCATACTTCCCTTTTTATGGAATGTTTTAAATGTTTGATACTTGCTTATGTCACATTCTGAAAAAAATGTTTGGTGGCTAAAATTTTTTTTTAAAGGCCATATTCAAACATGTATAAAAAGTAATAGTTCGATCAATGAAACTTGAGATTATACTCTTGAATAAAAGTAAAATCAAATCACTGCAAGATCAGACAATTAAATCCATATACAAAATTGTTAAGGCTTCCTTTTTCTCCCCTTAAACCAAAGATCTAAAACAGTGGAAAATCTCATGCTACATGGGCACCTATATGCGGACACAATATTTTTAAATCCAAGTTTTGTTGTGACATTCAAACAACTTAAGGGATATTTAATGACTTGAATGATTAGCCTTAATCCAAATAAGATGATGATTTAAAGTGTCACCAGGCTTCATAGAAACATCTGTTTAACCTCAAGTGAGGGGGCACTATTTGGGACCTTGAATGTATTTTTACCAGATGCATTTAGAACTCTTGTTCCTTGAATTTTACCGCCCTAAAAAGCTCAAATCCCACACCCTGAAGGCAACCTAGATCAGTGCAAAATCAGGGCTGGAGATCTGCAGGGAGGTAGATCAAGAGGACCAAGCTGGGCACCTTTGCTCTAAACTTGTAACTCTTTGGGCCACAGCTCTGCAGGAATTTGCCCTCCAACAAATTAGCAAGGGGTTTGTGAGATGGATGTGCGGAATATTGTTCTTTTAATGGCAGAGACCCTAAAGACACTATGGACTGGAAGGAACCCGGGTTGATATCCCTGGTAAAGAGCAGAACCCTTTTAATGGAGATGTAAAGCAGTATAATGGGCCATTGCAACGAAAAGGGACTAGTTATGAGCACATCTTTTGACTGGGTTTTAGAATGTACAAGTGAAATAAAACCAACATTTTGAAGCGGCAGTTTTTCTAAGTAAGACATTTTTAAAATTGGATATGTTTTACTTGACAATTCCATCAGCAACAAATGTGCAACTAGTCTATTTTAATCAATAAGTGCAGCAAGACCTAATCGTACTTTCAAGACACTTAAGTTATCTTTAAGAATATTACAACGAAAACACCGAACTATTCAGCTTTGGCAAAAAGAAAAATGAATGAAGGCACAAGAGACGAGACTAGTGTGGGGTAAATTTATTTATTACAACGGCGCTTACATACATTGGTACTTACTTTCATTTTTTCATGATCCTTTCTTCTGCATGCATTTTTAACTTTAAAAAATGAATTTTTACACGTTTACATGTGTGTGAACTGAAATAAGAAAAAAATCAAATAAATAAATAATAGGAAAAAAAAGAAAATTAGCATGCAGTAATTCTGGAATTTGTTTCTTTTTTTCCTGACAGGAAGGTTGTGGTCCAACTATGGAAGCGAGGAAGGGTCCAGCCAAAAAGGAAAAAAAGGGAGGAAAAGAAAAAGCAACAGACAGAATTATGGAGGGCTAGAAAGACAGAAAGATAGATCACAGGATCACAAAAGAAAGGTGGAGAGTGTAGTGGGAGAGGTGAAGGAAAAGACAAAAAAAAAGGGAAGGAAAAAGACGACAGAAAGAAAAAGGAGTAGGTGTGAATAGCTGGGCTGGGCAACCTGGAAAAGCGGCTCACCTCACCCTATGCTGCAGAAACAAAGAAAAACACGGGAGAGAATAAAGAAAAACATTCACACTTGCTTTCTCTAGCTTTCCGTTTACCCCACACAGCCTCTGGCTCTGCTCACTTCACACAAACACCCTCCCCACAAATGTTCAAACACCTTTCTCAAACCACTACAGTGAGAACAGTCTAAAGTTTTAATGAAAATTTTGGCCATGCCTTCAGACAGCTGATAAATTGACCCCCCCCCCCCTCCCAAATTGACTACAGAAAGTATGAATTCTCATTTTATAGTTAACAGTGCTAGGCTGGACAAGATAAACTCAACATTGGGGTAAAACTGCCATTCAATCTAATGTGAAAACTCAGCACACACATCAGTTTTAGACCATGTTCCTACATGTAGAGTAATACTCCTGTGTGTAAGGTCACATTGTCAGACCTAATACAGAATCTTAAAATGGAAAAAAAGTGTTAAACATTACAAATATAATTGAGAGGCACAGAAGAATCACTATTTAATTAAATGCTACTCAGGCAAGCTAAGAGCTGCACAACTTAAATTAAAGCAATTTATTGTCGAACTTTCTTTGTTTTATTTTTGCTGCAATATCATTATAAACAGAACGTATGACAAAGTGCCATAAGAAATTTATAACATTTCAAAATGAGGGGACAGAGAGAGAGGGAGATCCTCCAAAAAACTTTTCATGATGGGGGCTTAACTTGCAGTGGAGTTTTATTTGGAGTTATTTTCAAACACTGACTGGACAACACTCAGTAAATAGCAGCTATCAATTACATTAAAAAAAGGCAAATCCACCCAATAAATACACCCACCAATCCTGCACAATGTCGCAAACTGCCATGAGCCAAAGACGGTTACAACAGACACCAACAACTAATTCTTCTGTGTCTGCTAAAAGACACCTGCTTCAAGCCGAGTGACGGCAGGGGGAGTTGAGGATTGAGGGCCCACTCTGTCCACCCAGAAAGAGCGAGGACAATTATCCTGTCTTGGACGGCTGGCTGCTACATCACAACATATCAAACACACAATCTCCTGCTGATAGATCCAACACATTTGCTCCACCAACCAAGCAACAGCAGCCATTAAAGAACACATTTTTGGGTGAAGCATGGATAGGTCAGTTCTCACATAAGAAAAAAGAAGGCTTAATGGTAGAATGATTGCACAGGCAGAAATTTAGAAAATGGCGTTCTACTTGTAACATCCATTTCCAATGGCTTTTGAAAGACATTCTCTTTCTGAAATACTTTCACCCATATCTTTAAGACCGATTTTCTCCTAAATCACAGTCTCGGCATGTTAAGAGTCTCAACATTCAACATTTTGAGCCTGGAAAAACTTTGCAATGTCAGTGTTCCAGCTTATGCCATTAGTGTTCTACTTAAGGACTACGTGGGCAAACTAGTTTGGTTGCATGCAGGGAAGAATACGCAGAAACATGGCATTTGACTGATGGAATAGGTGACCCACGTTACTGCGTATTCTACGCTGTGTGTAACCAGTATCTACAGGTTATTTGTGTTATGTTCTAGATTATGCTTTTACAACTTGGTTGGGACAGATAAGTGACTTAGACTAAGGTGTTTTTGACTGTCTGTACTGTGTCTTATCCCAAGGATCCCCTGTAATTCTATTTACACACACACACCGTCTAGTCACGATGTTTCACCATCGCAAAGGCAATTTGAATGTAAGCCACTTTGGTCATCCTGTTTAATGAGGCACACAAGGAACTGGAAGCGTAACATATTAAATTGACTATTATACCAAAATAAACCCACAACATCCCCCTCTCCCAAACAAACCTCTCCTTCCACCATCACAACATAGCTAATGCTAATTTCTGACATCCGGACCCATACTTTGCGACGCTTACACTGCACAGCTTAGAAGAACTGCTATTTTTTGGGCCAAAATAATTTCACCAGGAACACGCCAATCTGGCTTGTCACTAAAACGGAACATACCGGTAACCAAAAAGATGATAAACGTACTTTCCTACAAACTCCAAGAGAGTGTGCCTTCACATCTTAACTGTGTACAAGGTATGCTAAAACAAAACACAAAACCTTCTTCTAGTTAAAGGAACACACACTTGCTCAAATACTACCATATACACCAGCCCACTCCAAAACATATTCTCTGGATACATTAATACAGTAACAACTTGAATATTCATGTAAACTGTCTATGTAAAAATACTGACAATTTTTTCTCCCAACCTGTTGCTTAATCCCATAAAGGTCACTCCATATAGCTTGCTTTTTTAGCACACCTATCGGTAGAAAACCAAACAGCCCTTGAAATGTCTGACCGACAATACTGCACTTCCAGCATTGTCAGGTTGCAGCCTACAGCAGACACAAGACAAACAAAGCAATAAAGTGCTCTCCAGACAAGTATGGCCGCATGCCATGAACTACAGTCCCTATTTGAAGCTGAGGAAATAACCAGCTGCTAATTTCTCATTTCTGAGAGCAGAACAGAAAAAAGTGTAGAAAAATAGATATCTAAGTGAAGTTCTTACCAATGAAAGGAGAGGGAGGAAAAAACCCCCCAAAACAATAATCCTCTGGCAACAAAAGTCAAGTCGTGGGACCAGATTCCAAGGGGAAATGGCTGTTCAATTTGTCAAAGTTTCCGCAAGTTACAAACACACTGAAAGGCAGCCAGACACAGCTACTTAAATGCCCTCAGGGCCAACATGACATAAAACATCAGGATTTACATCACTGAAAGGGATTAGTGGCCAACCGACACATTAATAATAGACAGTTTTGGTTGTTTTGGGTTTTTTGGGTGATTGGGTGAAAACAATGTGTACAAAAGTAGTGAAATATTTCACCCAAACAGCTGTATACAAAGAGAAAATACAGCAACAAATCCGCTTAAAATAAATTAACACGCTGCAATTAAAATATAAGCTACCATCAATTTAACACACATGACAGTAAGGCTGTCTTCAATTCAAACATTTAAAACTGGTGTTTACTTTAGATAATTATGTGCTTTGTTACATGTTGAGTCGGCGGAGCACGAGCCCGGTGCTGGCTGCAGCGCGAGCATGTCGTGTACGGGTGGGTGTGTGTGACACTTCTGAAGCCTGTGAAGATTTTTTTAAGCGTGTTTGAACCACACCACTGTTGGAAGGGTGACACTCTGCTGGATGGCTGCTGAGGCCCGAATATGAGTGAGATACACCAGCACACTCTGAATCCGAATCGTACCTATTCTCAACATCATCCTCCTCCAGGACCAGAGATGGACTCGGCTGGACTTCTATCTCATCACCTGGGAAAAGAGAGGGTGAAAGATTGCCTCTAAAATCAGTATATCAGCCAAAAAATGTAATCACACCAGTCAGACCCTCCTCTGTACTTTAGTTTATTTTGTCATTTTTCCTTATTTTAGTTTTTCTATTATATTTGCCTGCATTTTAGGGAATATTTAATAATAAACTACATTAGGATATATTTTCCTTTCCACTTATGTTGTGCTTCACCCTCCATATCAAGAAGCTTCCAAGTGGTTTTAGCTCTCCAAATGAATATGATCTTGGGTGTTTTTCAAAATCAGACTGAACAATGGCTGCAAAACTGAAAAAGTAAATTTCATAATAATATTTTAAATGTTGTTCTGCTTTCCTGCTGTTGGTTGAGCAGTTTTTAATATTGGTTTTTGATATTTTTTGTATGCCTATTTTTCCTTTTTTTTTTATTTTACATGAAAACATTTCTTTTTTAGAGCATTTATGATCCATGTTTACAATATCAAGCAGAGCCATTCAAACAGTTTATATCACTTCTAAACAAAAAGAACATACCAGAGGACTGTTGGTGGAATGTTCCAGATCCCAACAGTGTGACATCACTCAAGGGTTTAATCTTCTGGTCCTGATCCTCTGAGTCACTGCTCCGCCCACTCTCAATTTCCTGCCCACCAAGATCACTTGATGAACTCTCACTAGCGACTGCCGTTTTAGCGACCTTATGGGGGTGAGCTACAGGCCTCCGGACCTTTGCCCCTGAACCACTGGAAACAGATGTTGAAGAGGAGGACGATGTCGACAATGAAGAAGACGATCTCTCTTTAAGTTTGCGTTTACGCACATTTCTGTCTTGGCAAGGCGGTGTGGTTTTCACCAGACCAAAGAGGCACTTTTTTCTGACTTCTTGGTTTGGTCCATCACTGTCAGCTGCACCCTCTTCATCGCTGGTCCCACCAACAGGAGCCTGCAGCAACACTGCAGGAACTTCATCAGAATCGGAGTCTTCTGCTAAATGAGGGTTTGCTACAGTGGCGGATTCAGTTCGGCGTCGCCGTGGGGTCGTCTTCACACGGGGAGAACGTTTATTCCCTTCTGCCAATGACAAATCGTCACTTCCATCGTCATCACTATTCTCTTCCTCCATTGCCACTTCTGTTGTCTCCTCATCCTCCACCTTCACCTCCTCTAATCCTATCCTCCCTTCATCCACCATTTCTCCCACCTTCACCTTGGCTATCTTCACCTTCTCCTACTTCTCTCCAGCTATGGCCAGCCCTTCTGCTTTTTCATTAAAAGAAGCAACAATAACATCAGTGTTGGCCTCTGCATCGGGGGCATCACCTAAAGGCACCGGTGTCAGCTTCACCACCAGTTCCTTGGTGATCCCCGCGCCCCTGCCTCCAGCACCCTTTCGTGGTCGACCCCTTGCCCTCGATCCGGCTGCTGGTTTAGAACCACCCAACTCTCGATCTAGCGCATTCTGCAAAGAACGAAAAGACTTATACTCAGGAAACTTCATGAACTTTAAAGTTCAAGTAAATAGTTCTAGCAAAGCCATAAATGAATAAGAGTCGAGACTCCATATTTGACTCAAAACATCAAAAGAGAGCTGATAAAACTGTTGCTAAAATTATGTATGACCAGTTTCACTATACATTTATGTTACAGGTGGCCAAAACTGGAGCAATGCCAGGCATATACACATTCTACACATTTTCAGACCCTCATACTAGTGAAAAAAATATTTATCTTTGCATTAAAATAAGCATTGTGAATTCTCAAAAATTCTTAAGATTTTAGATTAGCAAACCCAACATATATTTGTTACATATGCTGCATTTTCTCAACATATAAAAAATCCCAAATTTCATATTTAAGTTTTTATAAACTTTATAAACTTTGTCCTACACACACCTGTAGGGCACCCTGTGCCTCACGCAGGTCCCGCAGTATAGTGCGAAACATCATCAGCCTCCTGGCCCTTTCCACATCCTCTTCTTCACTTGCCTCTTCATCCTTGTCACTCTGCATGAAGGTCATAAATGACTGATTCAGTGAAGAAGTCATTTCCACCACCCGCTGCATGTGCTCGCAGAGCCCTTGGGAAGGTGCCATGCCTGCTGTCAGCCCCGCACCCATTCCGCCACGCCCACCCCTCGGTCTCCCGCGGCTTCCCCCCATGCCTCGGCCCATCATGCTGCCTTCAGGCCGTGAGGATCGTTTGCGGGCCCAGATCTTCTCAAGATTCTGGAGAACTGAGTCACAAGCTATCACGAGGTCCATGAGCGGTTCTGGGCTGCACACGTAACAGTACCACTTCCGTTCCTCCTCCAAAATGGCTGAGAGTTCCCTCCTCCCCAGGTTCCGCAGGACACACTTTTTACAAAAGGCATTGCTACAGTAATCACAACCAATCAGACTGCCTCCTTCTGCACACCACCTGTAAGAGTAATCAGTCACACAAAAGCAACAAATTAAACAATTTAAAGGACCCATTTCCTAAATTTTTTAAGGTCCAAAAAAAGTTATTTTCTTTTTTTTTAACCGCAGGCACTGCAAAGCAGTATGTATGGATTGGAAATGGGTCTAAACGAATGCAGGTTTCCTAATTGTAACATGATGAAAGGAGAACTCTTTATGTAATGTTGCCTTCAAGGACAATTTGTGATGAATGAATAACCAAATAATCTTTGCAATAATTGCCTCCCCTAAGAAACCTGGCAGTTTCCACCATTGTGTGGTAGTAGTAAACAGTGTGAACACTTCACTCAGACTCATACCTGCACTGTTCATCCATGCCCTCAGCATCTTTACTGATGTCATCACTCATGTAATACTTAAAACATGACTGGGAGAAAGAATACACAAACACATGATCTATGATACATGAAGAATTAATACATGAAGATTTAATTCAATACATACAATTTAATGTATTTTACAGAGAAAACTATACTGTACAACACTATCTATGGACAGATAACCCAAGCAAACACAATAATCACAAAGAAGATTTTGACTAATCTGTGAAGATCTTCCCACCCAGTCCACAAGTTTGTATCACTTTAACGAAGAGCTGAATGTGGTTAGAGAGAGGTGTCTAGGATGCATTACACTGCAATATCTTTTACACTTACAATATTTATGCATTATTACACTGCCACCCCTACTTTATACCACATATGTAAAACACACTTACCTTACAGATGAGCACTTTAAGAGCTGGGTGCTGGTAGACTGAGTTTCTCAGAAAATGGTTCACCTGCTGACCGCAGGCTGTACAGTTTACTCTCTCCATATCATACCCTCCTACACCAACCAGGAAAAAAACAAAGCTAAACTCTGCTGCATTATTCATGGTTCACTTCAGTCAGTAAAATAAACTAAAAGACATCAAGTACGGCTTTAAAATGAGCCTACACATGTAGTAAACACAGTCATCTACAGATGTCTAATGTATTTAAATGCATAAAAAAGCACATAAAATTAAACAATAAACACAGGCAAGATACACAAGATTAACATTCAAAAGAAGTAGTGTGTTATATTTAAAATAAAATAGTTCTTGTAATTATCTGAACGATATCTGAAAAAATATATAAAATTTGCAGTTGGTTGCCGACTTTAGAAAGAGCATTTCAGTCTCACCTTTTCGTCTGTCTGAAATGTCTCTGTTCTGCTTGTAAACTCGTTTACTGCGGAACTCTGGTCCTCGGAACTCATCACGGACTTCATTACCCACAGGCTCCGGCAACACAAAAACTGTACCTATGTGAGGGTTTGAAATGAATAAATTAATAAATATTACAATAAAAACAAACAATAAAAACAAGCCTCCTGACTCACAAAGCTGTCTTAGAATCCCTTTTCCAGACATGAAAAGTGTATTTAGGACCAAAGCTGTAGTGACTACTTCCTAAATATATGTCAAATATAAAACACATCGCAAAACAACTGTCTTTTCCAAACAACTATAGATCAGTGTAGGTTACTTTTTAGGTTTCATTAAGCAATACTTTATTATTTAGTGTATATGGTTTTAAGTTTGTTTTCAAAGGTGATAACACTGTGTCCTGCAGACATGTACCTTTAATATACTGAATATTCAGGTTTAGGCCTTTTTTTATATATAAAGGAGAGTTCAAACATTTCAAAGAAACCACTTCTCCCAATTAGTGTGTCATTTTCCACTGTAATGGGCATAATTAGGCACTGAACGTCCAAGAAAACTGGTATTTTTTATATATAAAATCTACATTTTCAACATGTAAACAAAAGATGGCAGTCCCTTTTTATGTATGATCATCATACCTTCAGGGTACAACAATTATATTAAAGCCACACAAGGTGCATTCACAAGAAAAATAAAATTAGGTAGATTTTAGATTTTTTTTCAAGAAAATCCCAAAAATGAACAGGGGGGTATAGCTGAGTATATATAAATCAACCCAGCTCTGCTTATAGGTGATGCGGCATCATTTGCTTGTTTCATGCACATTTTAATTTTGATGTAATCTTTTGAGGACCAAGTAAACATAAGTTCTCACTTTTTTTCTTTTTTTTTCCCCCCACAGCCCTCCTAAGCACAACCCCAGTACACACCTTTGGGTAGGCATTTTGTGTCCGGTTCGCTGGAGTTGATTGACAAGACATCTTCTGTTCCACTTTCAGATGAAACATCAGACTCATTTAGCCCACTGTGCTTAGTAACCACCAAAGGCTTCCTGAGTGAACAGCATGATTAGTAGATATTTAATATCTGCCTGACAAACTCTCAGATTTGTGCCTCGATAGAGAACACATGCACATACACATTTAACTGACCTTTTGGAACGAGGGGCAGGGGCTGGTTTATTCTTTGAGGAGCTACTAGGCTGAAATGAAATAGAACATACAATTATACCAAAGCTAAATGCAAACAGTTTATGGTATACAGACACAATGATATGCCATAAAAAGTGTGCTAAAGCGATTGTAAATATGTATGTTTGTGTGTTTACCTCTTCGGTGGCCTGTGTTGCTGTCTGTTGCTGTTCAATAAAGTCTTTGGCCATTGCACCTGTGAACGACCCAACCAAATACAATTCATAATGTTACCTGGTAAACCCCGGGTCTGCCTTATATTTTACTCTAATGAGAAGTGATTTAAATTCTGTTGACGCACAATTTATTAGATCTGCAATAAAAACGTACAAAAACAAGTTGAGGTAGCTAAGATGCAAGTATCTGAGCAGAAATACAAACCATCTATTTTCATTTATAAGTAATGTGTTTTTTTTTTTTTTTGTATTATACTGTGCATCTGGACAAGACATTTGGCATGTCATTTAAACATTTACAAAAATTGATACATAAATAAAGCTCGGGCTGTCTGTGCAAGTGCTTTGGCGTAGGGATACGCAAATGCAGGAAATGATCTGTTGCGGTGTTTGTACTCGCTTTGGCGTAGGGATACGCAGAGACAGCCCGAGGCGGTTTGGACACTGCTGTGCATCAGACGTAAAAAATTATAAAAATGCTGTTCAGTTTCTCAGAAAAAAACGATCGTTTCGTGTCTTAAGACATCAATGTATCGTCACGAGCCACAGGGTGTAATTTGGATTTGTCTGTGC
>JBBMFX010000080.1:12887686-12899777 GCA_037832545.1 Rhabdalestes septentrionalis | reverse complement strand
TAATTTCTACATTTGATAAATGTTTACGAATAATCAGAAGTCACCCAACCATAATTTTCATATCAGTCTGCCATACCTGAATACACTTCATTTCTGTATTTTAAATATGAATTCCTTATACTCTGAGTATCCTGTAACATGATAAGCTTTATGGTATGTCAATAAGTACTAATTAACATCACTTAGGGACTGCACAGTGACAGAAGATCCAACATTTATGAACATCTAGTTATGGACATACCAGCTCATGGACATATATTTTTGCTTTAGTTTCACAAATCCATCTCTACTAAAAGCATCTATAAAACATCTTTACAGGGTATGAGGTGGTAATGGCAAATCTATGGCTCTGAAATCTCTGCTGGCCTTTAGGAGTTAGATCTACTGGGAACAATGCTGAACTGAGCCTTTTTGCTCTGTGGGTGTATCAGCTTACCTTTTTCACTTTGGCCTTCTCCGTCTTTTCTTCTTTGTCACATTTTTTTGAGCTTCGTTGCAACTCTTTGGCTGCAAATTTTAGGTTAAACAAGTGCTCTGGGATCAAAGGTCAAGGACTTACAGCAAGAGCAGTTGAGGTGTGCCTGACGTCATTATTTACTGATGTATTCGCACACTGGCACTACAGGACATGTTTCTGTGTCAGGGTCATTGTTTATATGCAAGAGTGACTCAGAACAGAAACACAAGTACACTGTGCATTAAACATTGGGCAAGGAAGCTGGAACCTGCAAAACTGAGTGAAAAAAGTACTCAAAATATCTTGGTAGATTATAAAAGTGCAATGGAGAATCTGACTGCATATTTGACAGAGAGAAGTGAGTGACAGTAAAGCGGTACAGGAGCTGAGCTGACACTTCTACCTACCTATCCATCTCTCTCTCTCTCTATCTATCTATCTATCTACCTATCTATCTATCTACCTACCTATCTATATATCTATATATATCTATATATATATATATATATCTGTCTATGTATATACTCGACAGATAGATACACAGAGATGTAACATCAGTATATTTGCTCCATTTTTAATTTACAACAGAACAAAATTAAACACACCCACATATAATACACACGATATACATAAAGAAATATCAACCTCTTTTGTTTCAAAACACTAAAACTAAACAGTATAAGACGTTAACAGCCACCTCCATACACTGAAACTGATCTAACCTGTAAGACAGGTGAGAGGGAAAAGCCCACAGCGCGTCACTGAATCAGCTTGACCCAACTTCCAATCGCTTTTTTTCTTTCCCGTCTGTACACAAATGAAACTGATTTCGGTCATTTTGATTAATTCCACAGTTTATAAAGAAAACATTTTGTTTTCTGTAGAAACTGATATTTGCCTACAAAAATAGGCAAGAATGTTATCTACAAACAGCCTAAAGTTTCTATTCCTGTCTGTATACAAACACAGCTTCAATCTTAGTTTACCACCGTTACCATCTGAAAGCCTCTCCAGGCCTCTGAACAGCTTCAGCTCGGCTCCACACACCTCCACACCAAAAGGATACGCTCCATGTTCGGCATGGTGCCCCTCTATATCGAAATATGAATATAAACCGTGAAATTAAATAGGTTTTTAGGCTTGTTTTCCTCCTTTACTTCTCCTCTCTCCCAAAGCTACTGCCTACTTCCGTCTTCTCAACGCAGCTGGAGTGACGACAGAGTCACGCGTTCAGTGGTGACATCATCGACGGCGTCACGTTCAGCCAGTAAGAAAACAGAAACCTACAAATTAGCGTGATCAGATTTTTTATATACAGGTAAAAGCATTACCCTAATGAAACAGGACACTGCCCTTAAGTTCCCATGAAGGAATGAACTTGGTCTGCAGCAGTGTTTACATAGATGGTACAACCAAATGTAGCTTGCACATCAGTGTGGGAGATTTTCCAGGAGAACATGGCCCAGGGCACCATACGGCCTAGACCAGGCATTTCAAACCTGTCCAGAAAGAGCCGCTGTGGGTGCAGGTTTTCATTCCAACCAGGAGGCACACTTGATTCCACCGCGGTAATCAGATGGTCTTGGTTTTCAGGTACTCAGGTGTGGCTTCTTAGTTGGAATGAAAACTTGCACCCACAGCAGCCTTCTGGAAAAGGGTTTGAGAACGCCTTTCTAGCCTCCACTCCCCTCATTTGGTGAAAGGATTAAATACAGAGAACAATTTTGTTCCACTCACACTGTGTGGGACGTGGTGTGTTTACGTATGACAGACACTACATTTGACACATTTATAATATAATTGAAATGCTATAACTTTTCATCAGGATTGTTCACAGCAGCAGGAAATGGAATCAAACATCGGCCACTAAAAACTCTCACAGAGTCAGTGAGGGTCCCTAAAATACACCAATGCACCTGAACGAGTGCCTCGAGTATACTGAAGTACGGGGAAATCAATGGCAATACCATAAAAAGAAAGCATTCAAATGATTTAGCAATTGCTATCAATAGAAACTACCCAGCGCTTCTTAAACAGATGGTTCAGTCATAGATAAAAACAAATATGATGTCTGACAAGTTTTGTGTCTTGTTGCTTGTATTACTAGTGTTCGTTTAAAATATATTACTGTTTATATTGAAAATGCAGGGCTGAACAAACTACAAGAGAGGCCAAAGTGGAAAGGAACAGTTCAGCAGTAGAACATTTTAAACAAGAGTAAGCATTTTTCTCCTTTATTTAAAAAATGAAAAGAAAGAAAATTTGTAGAAAAAGCAGACACTGACATGTTTATTACATCGATCAGGTCATCATCATAATCACCTCTGAAACTGGCCTTGAATTACTTTGATCCATCACACTTCGGGGGGAAAAATGCAAAACAAAATAAACATGAAAAAAAAAAAAGATGGATCCTTGAAAAAAAAGAAAAAAGACAGGGTCTGGTCATGTCTTTACACGAATTAGAATGGGGCAAAACAGCATTTTCAAACAGCAATATCAGAAATATCACAATATATAATATTGCCTCTACAGTGGTAAATCTGAAAAGTTTTATACAAACAAGAATGGAGACTGTGATTGAGCAGGAATGGAATAAATGTGCTGGAAGCAACATTAAGCCCACCTTACATTAGCCCACCCCTCGAACACAGTTACCACCTTATCAATCAACAATCACAGCATCCGCTCCTACTGAATGAGAGTCCAAACCTTACAACCAGATGGAACCAAAACTCAAGGTACCCGAAACTAAATGAATCATTCAACCAAACATCAAATTCACACCATTAGCTTCCCATTTTCTCTCGAAGTGCCAGACACTAAAGGCAGATGCTGACAAATGAATGCCATAAAGTTAGCATTGCACCCAAACAGGTTAAAATCATCAAATAACTGATTAAAAGGTATAAAGTTATTTAAAGAGAGGTCAAAGAGTTCTGGGATAGACATTTTGATGCATTGAAATTCCACACCGTGATTCAAAATGGCCACCACAACACTTTGCTAACAGTCTACAACAACAACAACAAAAATCTAGAGACCATCTACTCTTATATATACCTGTTCTCCCTTTTAGACTAAACACAAAAAGGACCTATTTCACTTTTAGCCAAATGTCTTTAGTAGCACATTTTTATACAGTATTGATGCGACTACAGTATGTTTGGGTTTGAATACTATAAAGTGCCATAAACCTTTTCAAATAATGGAACAATCACAGTAACTTATTGTATTTGACGTTTCTGGCTGAAATGCTCATTAAATGCTGTGCTGTGACTGATGAGACTGAAGACTTGTGGTCGTTTTGTGAAAAAGTAGTTTGAAGAGCTTCATGGCCTGGCTAAGGACAGGAAGAGAAGTGAGAGTTACATTCATGTTCATAACATCCTCTGAAACACACTGTGGTACGTCCCAATTGAACCATCCTCTCTTTTGGCTATTGCCAACATTTTGAGCCTAATTATAATGTATTATACACGGTCACGTCTATAGTGTGAGTAGAGCCTTCTTTTAGAATTTAGAGTCTGACCTAACATTTGAATGCTGTTTAATAAGAAATAGAATATTACTTAACCCACAAATGCATATGGGTGTGAGGCAATCCAGTTTAAATAACTCATGCCACATCCTTGGACTGTAAAGACCCCTCAACTTATCCTATCGACATAAACAAATAAACAAACAAAAATAGAAATGAGTCCCACGATTGGCACCTATATTAAAAAAACAAAAACAAACAAAAAATGTTATTTTAATGAGCACTTAATCAGTGTGAGCGAAAAAAATGAAACTGCAACAAAAGCCACCCACTGCATTTCAGGTGGCTTGGCAATAACCAGTTCTGGTTCAAGTGACATAAGCAAAAAAAAAAAAAAGTCAGGACTCAAAGCTTGTCCACAACTCATTTCCACCAATCAGCTGCCACATACTTTTTCATAACATGTGCAAACATTTACTGGATCAGTACGAGTTCTCTATCTACAGAGAGACGATGAAAGCATAAAGTGTATAATACAACAGTGAAAAAATATAAATATACTCCATTGTAAAAACAGTCTGCACTGTGTGTGTCGTTAAGCCCAGACCTGCTGTCTAGTTATGCTCGTACAGGCAGGGCCTAAAGACGTGGAAGGGTCAAGATTCATAACTTGGAAGTAGTTAATGCATCTGGGAAGATTTGAATGAGAGACAAACAGAGAGAAAAGAAAATACATTTGGAAGCCATTTTTCTCTTCATGAAAATGTTAAAAGAATTAATGCCTTGATTTGATTTAGAATGTGAAAACCTTATGCATTTTAGAAATTAGTGTAGAAAATTTTAATTTTCAATGAAGATGAATGTCAACAATAAAAGGGGAAGGGGGGTTGGGGTTTAGAAGAAAAAGGAGAGCGAAAAAGAAGAGAGGAACAGCACCATTTTCCAGCTTGCAGCACAGTGAACTGACTTTAAGTTGGATAAAGCACCACGTCGGCAAAGGAAGCCTGACAGTCACGGAGGTTGGGGGGAGGGAGGAGATGAAAAGATAAAAAGAAACTAGGAAAGAATGACAAGACACAAAACAGGATTTCTAGATGCTCTGGACCAGAATAAGGCTGTTTGGGCTGATAGCGGAGACATTGTTTCCATTGAAACCAGCGCAAGATGGGGGGGTGGGTGGGGGGAGCACCGAGATCCAGAGTTGTAAACAAAGTATCCTTGACGACAAAAAAAAATTATTAAAAAAAAAAAAAAAAAAAAACACACAAATTTGCCTGTACAAAAACATGACAACAGCTACTACTACTAATAAAATATAAAGAAACAAACAAAAAAAATCCCTGCAGTATTGCTGTAGTGAGTCAGTCTGAGGTTGGTAATAGGTCAAAAAAAGTCCAAGTCTAGAGGTCAGTGCGTCCAGCCCATTAGATGGCTGACCCTAGCTCTTTCAGTCATGCGGCGCACTCTTCCGGAACGGGACATCCCCAGGTTCAGAGGGTCAGTCGCAGGACCCTCCTCCTCCGAATCATCATTGTATACAACAGTCCGTCGCCCTTGGTTTCGGGTGTTTACCCGCTCCGATTTCGCTGTCCTCTGATTCATCCTCTCGCCTCTAGTGGGAACTTTCTGCGAATCTTCCTCCTCAACCTCCTCATCTTCTTCCTCTTCCAGCTCCTCCTCTTCCTCTGGCTCTTCCTCCTCCTCCTCCTCCTCCTCCTCCTCTTCATCATCATTATCCCCCTCACCTTCCTCTTCACTGGCGACCACTTCTCGGATCTGTTCCCTGCACACTCGTTTGAGCCCTGTAGTTTTCTCATCTCCTGTCCTTTTCCGTTTAGCACAAGCAGCAACACTCACGGCGGCTGCTTTCCCCTTGCGGCCCAGCGAGTGTCGCGATGCTTTGCTGTAGTCGTGGTCGCCGCCGCCATCAGGGAAACTGCCAACTTCAGCATCGCTTGCTTCGCTCTCCGAGGATGATGACGATGAAGAGGAAGAAGACGAAGTGGAAGACGAAGATGTCGAAGATGATGAAGACTCTGAGCTTTCAGAGTCTGAAGCTTCTCGCTGTTCTAAAAGGACAGGAGTGCGTCGCCGTTTGGTCCGGCCACCATTAGTGAGAGGCCCGTTGGACTGAACATCTGTGTAAGGGCACACAGACACATTTAAGGTTAGTGCTGGGCAAAATATCTATTAAAATCTGCATAAAACTGACTTTGGGTAGTCCGAAGTTTTTTAATGTGGAGGTGGGGTTTGGGGTGTGGGCATGGTTTTGGTGGGGGCGGTTTCTGCGTGCATGCGAATAATTATGAAAAGTGAGGGGGGAACGTCCCTCTCTGATTGAATGGCATGTGTTTTTTTGCATGTATTTGTGTGTATGGTTGGGACTCTATCTGAAACTATTTCCTATTCACTATTTAATTTGCTGTATTAGGGGTCTGCCTCTTGCTTGAATACAGTGAAGAACATCCAACGTATCCTGATTATTTTGGAGAGATTATGTATGGAATAATGATTTTCCAAAAAGCAGAAGAAGTGATAGTGAGACTGGTGTCACAACAAAATGTGTCAGTACCCGTTTTCCTACTTGTAGCTCTGCTCCTAGTAACTCTCTTGGTACCCGGTCGTGCGGAGGGTACTGGGGTCATTGCTCCTGATGATGACGACGAGGATGATGGCTGGCTTTCTTCATCAGTTAAAGCAGGATTCGAATCTGATGATGTAAACAGATTACACACAAATTAAAATTTTAAAAAGGGACCGTCATACATTTATCTAGCATTGAATGTTTTCCTTATTAGGTCCACTTATTAGCAAGTATCAATGCAAAAAACAAACAAACAAACCAACCAAAAAAAATAAACAGTTTGCTACTCTATCTTTAAGACCTACAAATGTTTCTTTCAGACTGCTAAATAAGCTGTCCGAATTGAACGCCCTCTGATGTGCCTCATTCAAAAAACAGTCCAGGTAACTATATAGTTAGCAGATGGAATTAAATTGCTATAGGTTGAATTTGTGTTAATGTGAATTAAACACAGGCTGTTTTTGCATCTTATTCCAGTGTATGGTCCTTTGTAACAGCTTCCAAACATTCAGCAATAGAGTGCAAAATAAACAAACACCACACCAACACAACCTTGTATGGATCGCTGTGAGCGGCTTCTGGAAGTCTGCTGGGCCGTTTTTGTTTTCTTAATTGTCTTGTGCTTTCCTTTGGGGCTGTGGAAACACAGAAACACATTTTCATATAATTAATTTACTGCCATTTCTGGCTAGAAAATATTCACCTTTTTTCCTTCTTTTACAACCTTTTTTCCCCAAATATGATTTTTTTCCCCCATTAACTGTGCGAGTGCTTCTTTGAACAATAATACAAATGCAATATAAATTAAGTGAATGTAATTTTGAAAAATATTAATTCCCCATTAATTGAAACAAAGACATGGAAACAAGTGGAAAAAATTATTTCTGTCAAATTTCACCAATATGACGAGTGTGTGGGTGCATATGTGAGTGTCCTTAGGTTTTTAGTAATGCTACAGAGAGATGTAATCCATTGTGTGTTACCTGTCCGGAGAGTTTTGTAACATCTTGCTGCAGCTGACTCTTTGCTGACAGCGCTTCTGGTTCTGAACTGCTAATTTGTAATCAGAGATGATGGAGATGATCTGGTGCTCGAAGAATGCACTAAGACTGAGAGTCATACTATAGATCTGCAAAAAACAAACAAACCATCAGAATACATATAATAATCAAAGGCAGCATAGTAACGCTTATATTTGGTGGATCCAAAATGTGACACTGCACAGTTTAGTGTCAGCTGTTTTTAGCTATCAATATCTAGCCTGATAAATACATTTGGGGTGAAGGGGAAAGCTCTTTTAAATGATCCATAGCCTCATAACTTTTTTAATTTGAGATCCACATTTGTGGGGCATGTGTGTAGCTTTCTGCACCTAAAAGACATAACTAGTTTTTACACTACTTTCCAACTTCTCTTCATCCTTAGAATTAAACAGGTTGTTTTTGTTACTGTGCCATAAACAAACAGTTAAATTGTGAAGGATGAAGTGAAGTTGGGAAGTAGTTGTTTAAATATAAATATAAACTTATATACTCACACAAACACACACATACATACACACACAGTATCTCACAAAAGTGAGTACAGTAAATATCATATTATATATTTATTTTCATGGGACAACACAGAAAACATGACATACAATGTAAAGTTGAGTGTACAACTTTTATAAAGCTGTAAATTTGCTGTCCCCACAAAATAACTAAACACACAGCCATTAATGCCTTAACTGCAAAAAACAGAAGTGACTACAGCCCTAAGTGAAATTGTCCAAACTGTGCTTTTAGACAGCAGGGGTTGTCTTAGAGGTGTGTTTGGGTCGTCATATTGGAATAAAACCTTATATATATATACACACAAACACTACAAACTATTATGTAGTATGTGAAGAACCATTTCCCATGATAGTTTTAATGTGTACAATGGAATATAATGCAGTTTTGAGTGCCAATCTCACCCTAGACTTCTTGTTGGGGGTGTAGGCTCTGGAGTTGCTGAAAATTAGTCGGACATCTTTGGCAAACTCGATGGGGTTCTCATAATTCTCAGCCGCTAGAGTCTCTGACACAGTCCCCAGGTCCATCGGTGTATCAATGATGTCTCTGTAGTCCTGGAGATAAAGAAAATTACAAAATGATTCTTCACAAATAAAAGCCAGAAAAGCAAAACAAAACAAAAAACCACTAAAAAAAAGTGATGAAAGACCCTGGAAAATGGTAACTTTAACAATGATATTTTAGGTTAAACAAAAAAAAATGCTTGAAATAAATTATGAATTTTTCTACATTTAAGTTTCCCAACAGAAAGCTTTTCTTGCATTTTCTGATTAAATGATATTCTGTGCAAGGGTACATAGTCCGGATTGCCATCACTGCATTTAGCGAAACATAAAAAAAAAAAGTTCATAACTTGGCACAATACAATCCATTCAAGTACACTACAAATTCTATTTAAGTATTTTCCCTGGCAGGTTTAAATGATCAATAAAATGGCTCAATTTTGTTGTATACATCAAGAAGCCTGTTGGAGTGAGGGGAATGACATTGTTTTTAATCTCAAACACACTTCAGTCCATCTCCCTTTTCTGGTTGTGAACAATGAAACATTTCACATCAACACTTTGAATGACTTTCTCAAACACAGCAGAAAAATACAAATATTCGTGGAAGTCTCAACAAAAATCAACAAAATTCTAATCGTGTTACCGGGTAGGCAAAGAGGTCAACAGGCTGACGGAAGGGTTCGGAGTCTGGACTAACGATCATTCTCTGGAGAAGATCCTTGCATTGCCCGAACCATGCCCGCACGTCCAGAGCCACACCACGTTTCTGACTAGGCTTAGAGGACCTCTGGACACCAGGATACCAACAGATAAACAGACAAAGTCAATAACAGGATTTCTGTGGTTTTAAATAACTAAATGTATCACTACTTTTTAAAGAAAAATTAACATCAGTCCGTAAGCAACTCAGTCAGTCCCAAAAATATATTTGAAACTTACAGCAAAACTAACTTTGTCAAAATATTTCTTTTTCCCCCTAATGCGAACTGATGGGTTCATGAACCAGAAAAGGCAGGTTTTATTCATTTATTCAGAGCGACTTACAAGCATTAGTTACAGGGACTATGCCCCTGGAGACACTGAGAGTTAAGTGTATTGCTCAAGGGTTTTGAACCTGCAAATTTGTGGTCGCTGTGTTCACAGGCTACTAGCACCCCAAAAGAGACAAAGCAAAAAAGTGTGTACTAGTACTGAACCTTTAATTGTGTGGACTAGTTATTATTTAATATATTTAACAGAAAATAAGTATTTGGTGTGTGGTTTAATACATGTAAATTATTATTGCATACCGAATAAAAGATGATTTACATGTGTTACCTTATTAACAATAGTGTATGTGTAGAGAAGTAGGTGACTTTATGGTGCGGCTCTTATCAGTGTGCTCTTTGACTGGGTATGCTGATTCTCACCTTCTGACCAGTGGATGTGCCTGGAGTGTCTGAGTCGACGTCAACATCCTCCTAAAACAAACACATTCAGTGTTTCACACACACATTCACAAACAAAGACACAGCTCTAACAGCAATGAGGTTACTTAACCAGGCTTGTGTAACATTTGCATCCATCAGTCTATAAGAAGGTAAACAAGTAGGTTCTCAATCCCCATAACGCTGCACTTGGTGCCATATAGGGTTCTCTGAGCCAGGTCATTAAACGACCACAATTTCCTGTATTGTTTGTTTATTTTATTTTTTTTTACCTGCAAAATGTACATGCGCTTTAAATCTTTGAAGGTTCTTTATATAACTATAAAACAATACTCAAATTCATGTCTCATGTATGGAAAAAGAAAGAATCACAACTATATGGCATCTCACAAAGATTTCGCAGACAACCTTTCATTCAACCACACACTTGCCTCTTCTTCAGCAGCACTTCCGAACTCAGTCTTGATATTTTGGTACATATCCAGTATCTCGGTACAGCTTTGATCCCTGCATTTAGGACACACATAAGTAAATGTAAATCAAGTTCAACCATTTCTCTGCTTTATTTGCTAGCCCCGTTTAACACAACATCCAGGACGCTCCCCAAGCTCACCAGTGGGCAGGTATTAAGCGGGAGGTGATCACGCACAGTGAAGCAGTGACACTGACAGGGCAGTGGTATGTTAGTGTGTGTAAGTAACACAGCGTGGATCACATACAGCTTCGCTAGTTCAGTTAGTTCCATTATTATTCAATAATATACCCACTAGTTATGATGGAATAACACTCAATTATAATAACCATCAGATGTTGCGGCATCATTTTGTCCATGTTTATGGGGGGATAAAAATATTTGAATAAAGTCTTTACCCAATAAAGCGCAGCAGGACATCAGTGACTGCTTTGGCTGCAGTGACAATGGGGCTCTCTGGCTCATTGAAAGTTCGTGCGTTGTGCTCAATGTAGCGCACCTCCCACATTAGTGCAGAAATCCTCCTGCAGGGTGAATATTCACAAGCTTTAGCAACATGGCAACCACAAAGAACAGGTTGAGGAACATATGCAGTAATAACAGGACAGAATATTATCTGAAACCAGAGATAAGGAGGTGCGCGATAAAATGACTAAAAACAGATCTGGATGGATGTGTGCAGATGTGTTTTTACCTGTAGAAGCGGTGTACCAGTCTCAGTCTAATTGTGCTGAGGTCAGTAGGATAGGCAACCACAGTGGAGTACAGAGGGTAGTCTCTCAGATCCACAGGACAGGAGAAAGCCTTCGCTATGTCTAACCACACACATACATTTATAAAATTAACAAAAAAAATGTGTTTTAGTGTCTGAAATGTTGGTGAAACCCTGTTTTGTGTATATCAAGGCAGGCTTTATGCTTTAAAAAAATATTTATTTGTTACCACCCATAATGGAGAATATTAAATTGCACCAATCCAACACCAGAATTCAACATGGGCAGATTTTAGCAGAAAATGCTGGATGGTATATCAAGCAAATTGCTGCATAAGATGATGGGATATCAAATGAATCCTGTAACAAATATACTAGCACACACGCTCATTGTATGTGATGTTATTGGCTGTGTTTCTTTCAGTGTTCAAGTAAACCTATATTTTGAAGCTTAATAGTTTTCAAGAAGGAATATCAGAATCAGAAAATTCGATCTCAGTACCGTAAAAACAAATATTCTATTGATGGCGTATTTTTACCTATTTGCCTGGCAAATTAATTTACTGCACTCTGGTGTGTGTGTTTGCGTGTTATACCCAGTGAGAGGAGCTGGTCTATAGCAATGATGACCCTCTCGCACTCTTCATCACGTGAGTGTGCCCCCCACTCCCCATCCTGTGGCTGATACAGCAGTGCCTGAAGCTCTTCCTCCGTTACTGGGACACTGTCTCCTATTTCATCTGGGAGCGGAGCTGAGGAGCAGCAATCACACAATCATCAGTTGATTGGTTGGTTTTAATTAAATCCCTCTCTCTCAATTACTCTCACACACACACACACACACACACACACACACACACACACACACACACACACACACACACACACACACACAC
>JBBMFX010000080.1:12862123-12872447 GCA_037832545.1 Rhabdalestes septentrionalis | reverse complement strand
AGTGAGATTCCTCATGGGCATTTTCCAAGAAGTTGTGTTGTGGAAACTGTACATCACTTTAGGAGGAACAGAAAAATCAAATAAGAAGTTGGTGAACAAAATGCTGACTAATGCTTTGGGAGAAAAAGGTTGTGTGGAGTTGTGAAGTTATGGATGAATAGTGGGGAAATTTGTAGAGGGGGGGATCGTGAATAAATCATTAATAAGTCCTGAAGATGTCATGAACAGGTCTTGAATGAGTCGTAGGGGAATCGTGATTAAGTCGTGAAGGATTCATGAGGAAATCATGCGGAGTTGTGGATTAGTCGTGGAGTTATTATGAATAAGTCGTGAGGGAGTCGTGAAAAAGTTGATTAAGGCGTGATCAAGTCCTGAAAAAGTCGTAGGGATGTCATGATTAAGTCCCGAATATTACGTATGTGCGTGCGTGTGTGTGTGTGTGTGTGTGTGGGGGGGGGGGGGGTGTCACGGGCTCCCCGAACTAAATACATTCCCACCAAGAATACGCTCCTGTGCTTCTGAAGGGTCGTCATTTAAAGTCTGAGAGCTGCCCCGCTACGGCACGACCGGAGTGCTGTGAGTTATATGTGAGAGGAGCAGAGGGAGAGTGGGGCTGCAGGTTTCTGAGTCCACACGGAGACATTTCGCGGTGGAGGCTCACCTCCTCTCTCTGAGGGGGAGGGGCGCGAATCTCAGCGCCTCCTCAGCACCATCTGGCGGCAAGAAGGCGTCATGACACCCCTCCGTCCACGGCGAACAAAGAAAACGTATTAAAATTGTTTAATAACGCGACGTCCTCCGAGGTAAATCTATACGATTCCTGAAATCGCGGTCGTCGCTGCATTTTTTCACGCCGCTTTGACGACCGGTCGCGCCCTAACGCGCTTAAAATCCGCCGTTTTTTTTCCGCACAGCTGCCTTCGAGATGATCAGGAGCGAGGGAAGTACATACAGCATGGCTGCGGCTGCACGGGCAGGGAGATCTCACTCCTGCCCACAGCCCAGCTCGAGGAGGAAAAACCCTCTCCCAACCCGCACTGCCGTCGAGGAAAAATACGGCGATCTGTCAGAAAAATCCCCCAAACACCCACGCTTCGATCTCCTCGGTCAGAATCTAGAAAAGTCGAGAGGATTTTTATATATTTATATAAATAAAAAGAGAACGCTCGTTGTCTCGAGGGCTTCCTAATTTCACGACTGATTTGTGAGGGACAAAAGTGTGTCCGCATGCCATACTCGGCTTTTCTACATACCTTTCTCTTGGGCATGTTGACTTTTGAACAATTTTCTCCTTTTTAACGCAAAGCTAACAGGTTACGGATGGAAATCCGGAGTTCACAGAGGAGGGAGACTGCCGTCCGCTATGCACTAATTCTGTAGTAAACAGTGGAGCTGGGCTACATTAGAGCCAGTGGTTGAATGGGGGGGAGGGGGCGCGGCCAGACCGTGATTGATGTCCGCCTCGGCCAATCAGGGGCGCCATCGCCCCGCCGCAAACGAGCCATTCCGAGCTTGTGCTGGATTTTACGCGCGAAATCCCGAGGAGAAGAAGGAGCGCGAGACTCGCAGAAAAACTCTTTCTGCAATTTTCCGGAAAATAAAATTAAAATCTAAAAAGAGTACAGTTTCGCTGCTCGACATAGATAAAGATAGTTCGGTATTTCAACCTGCAAATTCTACAAGCTGTCCCTTCTCTCGAATGTGCATTTTGGAAAAAATAAAGACACATCATGGGTCTTTATGAGAAAAGAAATAGAGGAAGGAAGGAGACCAGGTGAAATGTCATGCTGTCATCATGGCGGCTGCAGTTGCATAATAAACCGTCATGTGCACAGAAGGAATACTTTAAAACACATTTTTATAAGTGATTTATATACGTTTGAAGACTAATGTATTTCCACATATGTTTGCTAGGGGGTGTTGGATGCAAATTTCACCACTTACTACCAAAATCTATAGGTAAACAACAGTGGTGAATGAAACCACTAGTCTTCGCAAATACATCCATTTTATTTACCCTCCGAGCCCACCAGTAAACCTGCACTTGTCTTCTGAGTCTTACTATGGCAAGTGTGTTTGATGGAACAACATTCTCTGGAGGTGCATTTAAAGGAAGATGGCTGGTTCCATTCATCACCACTGTGTACAGTCCTGACTCTGCTACTTTCTCTAGAGCAGCACCGTTTCCCCCAGAAATATTGAAAAAAGGATAGATTTTGGTTTGCATTTCGAAACATTTCAAGACTTGCAAAGAAACACATAAGAATTCATGAAGGCACAAACTTATGCCTTCTGACCCTGGTTAGTTTCTGTCCCATATTATGGCACAGAAAAAAGAACACCAGAAACATAAAGCCACCAACATTTGTAACTTGAGACTTTGCTCTCCATAGTTAAATCAAAGTTGAGCCCAAATGCACACACATGAATCTTTGGCCTTGTGTGGAGCATAAACTTAAACCAGCCTAATTCTTCAGTGATGAAGTGCTTGCTATATGAATGTCTGTAGTGTAGAGGCCTTGTGTGTACTCATCCAGAACAATATTTTGGGGTATTTCTGAGGCCTTTTCCCCCCATTGGCTTTATTTTGCAGGTATTTCCATGTCCAGTGTGCCTCAATGATGTATTGAGCATAATCAGCTCTGTGGAAATCCCTAAGGCTACAGTTTAATGGACAGTTTATACAGTTAAATTATCTGTGAAAATTGGTCAGTTCTGAAACTGTTCTAAAGGAGAATTTCATAGATATTTAAAAATCTGTGCATAATTTACTGCTTTAGATGTAGACCAAGTAATTGAGATTGGATTTGATCTGAAATGAGAAATCTACCAACTTCCTCACATGTCTATAAAACAAATATAACCATAAAATTTACCATCCAAATCCATAAATGAACCTTCAAATGTCTTCCTATCCAAGCATGACCATGAATCTCACTGGGTAATTGTTTCTAGAAAGAAGCATTTCACATCAGACCTGTTTAATGTTTCTGAATTGTTTACATCATTTTACTATGCAACTTATGAAGATAAATATGGTTTAATTAAACAATTTCAGCTTTTATAGGATTTGCCCTTTGCCTTAAAGAATAATTACAAAATTTTTGTCTTTCCTCTTTGCTGTGTATCCGTACATTTTTCATAGACTGAGGTTTGTGTATGTGAGCAAGAGCTTCCTTTTTCTCAGTTCTGCTTTAGAAGACATAAGTAGACAATGTGTGTGTGAGCGCACAGTGGTTGGTTTAAAGGGCCAATCTGCTTGCACTTCCTATTTATATACTCTGGTTTGAACAGAGTGTGAGAGATTATTTGGGAAAAATCAAAAGTAGAGTAAAGGCTGGTAGAGCTTTTTTTTTTAAATATGTTTTTGGTACAGGCAGTAAGTAGACAGGTGTTTACCATCAGTGGAATATATGACCGAAGACTGTTTTGACTGAATGAGCCGCAGAAAAGAAAAAAAGATTGTTTGTGCAGAAAAACTTCAGGCCCCATTCTGGTTCCACAAAGGCTGGTAGGTCTCTGTCTTTCGTTCTCACTCTCTTTATTCTGAACTCACTGGTATGCATTACAAAACACACAAAAATCCAGTGCATGTGTGTATTTAGGCTTATAGACCAGGCAATTGACTCTGCTGCTTGCAATCAGATCTGTTATTGCATAACAGCTATTGACAACCTGGTTCCTTGTATTAAATGTAACTCCACTTTGATGCCAGAAAAATGAATAAAATTGACAGAAAAGGGTCATTTTCTCCCTTAGGGTGCAACAATGGTCCTTAAAGGTGAATTCTATCACTGTTTTTAAAAAAATATCTGAATTATTCAGTGTTTAAATACAAAGTAAGTCAGAGAGGGTTTGGTGTGAAATAGTAAATTGAAGAGATTCAGATTTCCTTACAGTGGCGGGAAATGGCACCAAATAAAATAGCACAAACATAGAAGTTTTATTCCCTCCTCAAACCCACCAGTGAAGCAACACATGACTTCTGAGTGTTTATAGTTGGTTTATGATCGTGAAATATTGGGAAATCAGTCTTCTATGGGTAATAAATTGCTTGCAAACAGATTAAATCACTCTGGACCAAAAACTTTTCAAAATTCTTGTAAAACAACGTCTCTGGCACCAGGCAGCACATTCATAAGCATTTTATGTAATAACTTTCTGTGATGGAGCATTTAGAAGCAGACCATTCATGACCACTGTGAACAATTCTGATTGAATACTTTTACCTTTTAATTGTGTTATCAGCAATGTTGAAAAAATGTTAGGAGTGTCCTTAGGGTAATTATATAGCCTAAATATGTGCTACATTAACTTTCCAAGAAAAAAAAACAATTCAACACAACACAGTGAAGTAATTATTCTTAAATAAAGGAATTGAATGTTCCCTTGAGAGTACCACCCCAGTGACAAATATTTGAATCCCAACAGGAATGGCTCACTGCTATGGTTGCTACACATTTACTCATATACAAAACCCCCAGAAATGACTAAAGACATATACTAGTTTCTGCTTTCTGGGATGTGGGTTATTTGGGTATTGGAAACTTGGTCAACTATACTTGTGAAAATAACTGTCGCTACAGAATACCAGTAAGTGACCATTGTCCTTGTTCATTGCTTTCCTGTAAAAGACTGAAAAGGAAATTTAAACATCAGAGAAAAAAGGAACTTAAAGAAATTACACAAGCATTCTTAGGATGTCATAGGACAAACGTGTAACCAGAATTGCCTTAATCAGATCCTCAACAGTGACCCGAAATGAAGATTTCACTACAGGCAAAATTCAACCAAAATGTTTTTAATGCAGCACATTAATGCTTTGAGATGTAGGGCAGCGCAATTGAAACATGAATCAACACTAATATTTCACAAATATTTCTTCCTAGTCTTGGTCAGATGTTGAGGGTCCAGATTTTTTTTTAATGATTAAAAAATATAAATAATTAACCAGATGTGGTTTCACATATTTATTGAGGATGTGCCTCCATATATGTATTTATTTTAATTAGGAGCAGTGTTCTTTACTGTGGCATCTAGCTCAGTTACAGCCAGCTGCCCCAAACCATTGCAGGAAATCCTGTCAAACTTAACTGGCACATTTGTGATTTTTTTCTGGTCTTTCAGAGGTGAAAGCAAAAAAGGATGCATGTTAAAGCTTCCTCTTTTATTACGTAAAAGGGGCCTGTACGCTACCAGCTAGCACTATGTTGAATATGTATCAATTTTTATAGAGAACAGTATCATACATTTGTAGATGTGCGGTTTCCACAAGTGCAGTACTAATCTTTTTTGATAAGCAACCATTGGGATAAGGTTGAATAATAGTATTAAACAGATATTCAGCCAAACTATTCCTCTTAAATGTGAGCATTTATACATACAGTGGGGGAAATAATTTGACCTCCTGCTGAATTTGTAACTGACTTACAAAAAACGAACAGTCTCTAAGAGTCTGAATATCAGAACAAAAATCAAGAAATAAATGTTACATAAAAGTTATACATTTATTTGCAGCTCAGTGAGTGAAATAAATATTTGATCTCCTACAACCCAGCCAGCCATCTGGCTCTCACAGACTGGCCCTGTCTATTAATTACTGATACTCCTTATCTGAACTCCTTCATGTCTAAATTCCTCACCACCATGGGCAAGAGCAAAGTCCCATCAAAGGTCATCAGGGACAAGATTGTAAACCTGCACTGGGCTGGAATGGGTTACAGGACCATTAGAAAGAAGCTTGGTGAGAAGGTGACGACTGTTGGTTCCATTATTCTGAAATAGAAGGAATATAAAATGACCATCAATTGCCCTCAGGCTGGAGCTCCCTGCAGTATCTTGCCTCATGGAGTGAGGAGGATCCTGAGAAGTGTGAGGGTTCAGTCCAGAACTACACAGGACGAGCTTGTTAATGATCTGAAGGCAGTTGGGACCACAGTCAATAAGAACACCATTGGTAACAGACTGCATCATAATTTGACTGAAATCTTGCAGTGCCCGCAAGGTCCCCCTGCTCAAGAAAGCATATGTACCGCCACTCTTAAGCTTTCCAATGGACATCCAAATCAGGGATGATAAACTCTGGTCCTGGAGGGCCGGTTTCCAGCACAGTTTGATAGTTCTCCTAAACAAACACATTCAGTTAACCTGGCAATTAAACCCGGAAATTTATTGAAGTGTTTCTGAGCAGGGAGATTACCAAAACATGCTGGACACTAGCCATCTAGGACTGGAGTTTTACACCCCTGGTCTAAATGATTCAGAAGGTTCGGGAGAAAGTGCTGTGGTCAGATGAGACCAAAATCAAGCATTTTGGCATCAGCTCGACCTGCCATGTTAGGAGAAAGAGAAATTATGTATATGTCCTGAAGAACACCATCCAGGACACAGTCAAGCATGGAGGTGGAAACATTATGCTTGGGTATATTTTTCTTCTAAGGGTACAGGATGACTTCACAGCACTGAGGCCAATTGATAGGCCAAGTACCGTAAAATCTTGGACAAGGTCCTCCTTCCTTCAGCCAGAACACTGAAGATGCTTCCAGCAGGAGAATGATCCAAAACATACTGCCAAGGTAGCAAAGGAGTGGCTAAAGAAGAAGCACATGAAGGTCCTGGAGTGGCCGAGCCAGTCCCCAGACCTCAGTCCTATAGAAAATCTGTGGAGGAGCTGAAGCTTCAATTTGCCAAGCAGCAGCCAAGACACCTAAAGGATTTAGAGAGGTTCTGTAAAAAAAATCCTCCTGAAATGTGTGCAGTTCTGGTCACCGACTACAAGAAAAGGAATTGGTGGAAATAGGGCAGAGGTGTTAAAAACACAGGAGTCAAAAAAAACAAAACAACCCCAGCAAAAATATTAAAAAGTGTGAAGTGGTGCATGTTAGTTCTGCTAAAAGACTGTTCTTAATCGAGATGAATTGTTTTAATCATTTATTTCCAAAAACAACAAAAGTTCATAATTAATTTTAAAAACTAGCACAGAAATGTTAGCTTTCTTTGTTAGGGGGTATTTGTTAGCGATCTTAATCCTCAAACGCTTGACTCAAAGCACATGGAAGTTTAAACAGTCCCGTCTGTGTTATATTTCTGACACTGTAATTTATAAACATGGACTGAAGCATAGATACGATTCAGCTTTCAAGATGTCTGCTGCTTCGCAGTTTTAGCTGTGCTGAATGAAATTCAAAGTCATTTAAATGAAGTAAAAACGAGTAAAAAAATAAGTCAAAGTTTTAAACTAACAAACAGTTTTGCTAATCAGTTAGAAGACTGGGTTCAGTCATATTCTTGTTCTAAGAATCCAAACATTTCACTAGATTTTATGCACACATCAACATGCTTGTGTATGTGTGCGTGCGCGCGCAATGACCACAAAGTGCATGAAGTCATTTTCTACTATATTTGGCAGTCACACCGAGCTAAAAATAAATTAATGAATACATTGCTCATCATAAAAAAAAGCTTACAAACAAGATTGTGGACATTCAGAGATGTGTCTGAATGTGTGTGTGAATCCAACTCCCTCTCTCACACACCCACACAATAAAGCAGAAGAAATCTTGCCAACTGAAATAACCTGTATTTGTTGAAATCTGTGTCTGTGTATGAGTTCTTCTGTGTGATTTTGCATGCCAAATTAGTGTATGTTACTGGAACTGTGTGTGTGTGTTGCCCTCTAGCCCATCATCATGCTTGGTGAAGCGTTCCTCCACGTTCTGAACTACACACAGGAAGCCCCTGCACACATTGCCCGCAGGGACCAGAACACACACTCACACACCATGTCCCCACCTGAATCCACCATGACTCACCAGACCTCCAAATCACCCCTGACACCATGGGCTCAGCGAGGTGAGAATTCTGGGTAATGGAGTTTAATAAAGAAATGACTGATACCAATATCTTGGGCAATTTGATTTTCCCATACATTTATGTAAGAAGAGTTCAATGTAGCATGTAACACTGTTTCAAATCAAACCAATAACTCTCCTTCTATCCAGTCCTGACATGGGAATCTGCAGAAACAGCCCATTTAGAATTTACTGTCACAAATCCAAATATGATTGCATTTATCTGCCTGCTTTGCACCACTGAGCCCTGTCCCATTCATGTGAAGTGTATATAAAATTATACTTTTAAAAGTAAACTTTGAGAAAATGCTGAAGTAATCATTTTAAAGTGAGTAATTTCAGTATGGTAAACTACTTGATTGTTTGTAGACTGTATGAGGGGAGGAAGAGAAAATAGGATACAGGCCATTTGTGGGACTGTTTGAGATATTTGAAAAGCTAATTTCCGTTTGCCTCATCTGTATCATAGTGTTAAAAACATCATAAATTCACTGCAAGGAAAACACACTCAAAACACACGTACCCACCACTGAGTGGGATAATGTGCTTTACAAATAAACCTTCTCCTAGCAGACTGGCCCACCGCACCACACCAATAGGAGTCTTTGGGAAAGACATTCACCACATTCATCTGTAACACAATTGAACTGCATATTGCTATGCAAATGTGTAAATGTAAAAATACTACATAATCTACCATATACAGTCTCAAACTGCATGTAGGTAGATCACATTAAATATATTAAATAGTTCATAGTTTTTAAATATGACACTGCACCCCCAACTTGTCAATCCTGCCATGGTAATCAACAAACTTACATCTGAGATCTTAATTTTGGAAGCCTGAATATAAAGTCATTATCTCATATGTGTTCAGTTACTCCTCTTGATTGATCTCATGTGTCATCTTCAATAACTCACATTTGCTCTAAAACAAGTTTCCTCTTTCTGAAGGCCGAGAAAAGCCTGGGTCTCACCTGACTTCCACGCCTGGCATCGCACTCACCATCCCCAGCTGCAGTGCAGATGATCACTTGGCCATGTTTTACAGCCCTGGGAGCTGCCCCAGTGTCTGCAGGGCCTACCCTGACCTACAGCTGGCGGGAGACACCCTGATGGGACCTCATCATCCACATAACCCAGCACACCTCATCCAACCCCACAGCCCTTTTCTGCAGTCTCAGGACCTTGGTTCCATGGAGGCCTTGGAGAACGAGTATACAGTGAAAACCCAGGCCAGGCCAGATGAGGGCTACTTGGTGATAGAGAGCATACCAGGCCCAGATTCGGAACCAAGGCTAACCAACTCCATGCTAAATGGTTTTCTGGAGACTCAGCTGATGGAGGTATACCGGCAGCACATGCAAGACAGCCTGGCACGTTGTGCTTCTTCCTCTCTAACTGCTAGTGTTGTTCCAACACTAGTGCCTGCCAATCTCAGCTCAACTGATGACCATACTGCTGATCTGGACAGCAAACTGAACTCAAGCTCCTCCCAGAATAGCGTGCAGTACCTGAGCACCTGTTCGGCTCCGCCCACTTCTCACTTCAGTTCCCCTGTGCTGCGAATTTCTTACCCTCAGGAAAATAACTCCCAGCATTAGACCACACTGATGAGTCTCTCTCCAAATTAAACAATCTAAATTAATTTATCTGTATTTCAAAAAGGTATCAAGGACTGTTATAATATTCTCCAGGATTTGGGAGGCACTTCTTGAGCCTCTTCACTGTTTTTGAATATACTGTGAGCATGATACTGTACTGTATTTTCTGTGCTTTGTATCTTCCATGTTTTTTTCCTGCTCTTGATACAAAAAAATTGGTTATTTTGTTTAGTTAGTTAAAGGCGTTTGGTTTAGTCATTTTATTCCTTGCAGCTGATTTTTGCTCTTTGGTCTTATTAAATATTTAAAGGTCTTCAAATCTGAATCTTTAATTCAGTTTTACAGTCTTTATTGTATTTTTCTTGTGGTTCATTTTCCTCAAACTATTGAAATAATCCTACCACAATTATTTGCATTCAATTATTTATACTGTTCATTTCACCGTGTTTGGTGAGTTTATGTCCAGACACGTGCTCTAAATTGATGTTATGACCAACGATGAATGAGAGGACTGCGTAGGTACAAAAACTACAAACCTGGATCCTTTGGGTCCTTTGTCCATTGAACAATTTTCAGAGGAAAAATAACACAAAAGTGTTCAGAAGTATTATAGAAACTAGCGTGTACAAAACTCTGGATTTAAAATTTCACATACTAAACAAAGAAACTATTTAACCCCCCTCTTCCTCTTCTCGGTGAACAGTTACATACTGATGTCTTTGAGTGGGGATGGCACCTGCTGGTCAAACTCAGGTACTGCGTCCACAATGAAAAATATGTTTGTGCGCCTCTTGCTGGCAGAGATTGGAACTGCACTCAATGTCACCACATTCGGTTATACCTCACTCCCAATGTCATCACCGTTAATGC
>JBBMFX010000080.1:12808247-12820056 GCA_037832545.1 Rhabdalestes septentrionalis | reverse complement strand
ACAGACACACACAAGAGTACAGCTCTTTACCAAGGTTACAGTGACACAGTCCATTTCAATACAGTGAAAAATACAATATAGAATATGCATATATGCTTCAAAACCACATTTCAACAAAAATAATCATGTAAATATAAAAACACAATTTACACCAATGCAATTATTACAACTGAATGGAGAGTCAAACCTCCATTCAGAGTTTCAGAGGAGAAGGAAGGGGTTTTACATTTGAGACTAGATCTGTCACACCAATACAAACTTAGAGAACTCAATCGGGTAACACAATTATATTACAAAACAAAACCTGGCTACTCTATTGTTTTGTGTGGAGCGAGAACCTGCCTCTGTTTAGAAGTTGCATGGTTTTCTCTGGAGAATCAGTCTTGCGCCTCCTTATCTCTTACTAAGTAAAAGCACATTTTGCTGGCTGGCTGAGAGCCCGAAGCCTCCGAGGTATTTTGGAATGGTTAGCGTAAATGGTTCCCCCGTTGTGGTCCCGAGGCTGCGTTTAGACAGACCAATCAGACCTCATTTCCCGTCTGCTTGCTCCTCATCTGATAATCTAACCCTTCCCCTGAAGTCCGAATACACAGCTTATACCAGACCTCCGGTGGCCACTTCCCGCTACAAGCTGTGTGTGGGACTAGCAAGCAAGCTTAGCGGGCAGATGCTAGCTTTGGGGCGTAATGCCTTTTCACACTTCTGAGCATTTCAGACCTTTTTTGGGTCCTGTAGCAGGTGGTCTAGTGGTTAGGGAGATCAGGATGTTGTGGGTTTAAACCCACCACTGAGTTGCCCTTCAGCAAAGCACAGACCCCACACACTGCTCCCAGAGTGCTGTGTTCACTAGGGTTCAATGTTGAGAAAGAATTTTGCTGTGATGTAGTCACGTGTGCCACTTCACTTTTTACTTTTAACACTTCTGCGATGTTTATATACAACATTATATATATGTAGTGCGATTTACCCAATGTTGTCATGTCCACTAGGGAGCAGTGTTTTATTTCTAGAACTGAAATGAACAGAAAATCGTAGAAAAACCTAAAAATGGCGATCAGTTTACAGGCCTGGGAAAGGTCTGCCGGCAAACAGATGTAAAGACAGTGCAAATATTTGTTTTAATTTATGCTTACACTATCTTACCTGGTTTTAACCCAACAGACTCCTCCAAATGCACTCTCTTGCTCATCCAGTAAGATGTTATAAGAAGGCCCTGCATATCTTATGTAGGCCCTTTTTAACATTTTTAACTTTACTTTGCATTCATTTATCCTGAAATGTGTAATTTCAGTTGTGCCTTATATTTTTGGGCATCAAGCCCATATTGGGAGTGCAGCCTATTTATTTCTATGGGAAACATAGCTTTGCTTTCTTTTGTGTTTTGTTGTATGCATTTTTTTCTTCTGAATGTGGCCAGACCCACAGAATTACAAGCATTTAAAAGAAATGCACGCTGAAATATATGTAATCTAACAGTACTGCACACTAAACTGACATCATACGTAAATGTATCCCCGATCGTCACCACATTTTCTGTATTACAGCGTCATGAAGCAGTTAAAACACAATCAATACTGCAAATACAATATGACAAAGCATGTGGTTCACGTAGTGGGTAACATAAGGGCTCGATTCCCACAGAATCGAATCCTTGGGCAAGACTCTTAATGTTACATTTGTCTACATCTGTGATAGGCAAAACACCGCAAGTTGCTTTGGATAAAAGCATCTGTCAATTTTTTGAAAATCTACTCTTCCTTCACCCATGTCACTTTTACAAAACACCAGCATAGCTAATTAAAGGCTTTTTGAGGCTGCCATTTAACCACAGCAGCTTTAGCTTGCAGTTAACATTTGCACTTTGACTCATCCTCATGATTAAGGGGGTCCGGCGACATTCAGATGAAAATGTTCTACATGTGCAGTTTTAGAACATGTGATTTATGGAAGCATCTTCATTCATCTTAGTGTATTTATAACAGCAATCACAGAATGAAGACACGACATGAAAGGCCTGTTATCGTGTTCATCCTGAAAAATAATCAAACAAAAATAGAGCTGATGAGTTTACAACAAGATGCAGCGACACACGTTCTGCAGTGCACCTCAGCTCTTCTGCATCCTACAATTTCCCAAAAAACCCTTTTGTAGGTCTCTACACAATCCACTTACCATTAATTAGGCTTAATGAGGACACAGGTCAGTTCAGACAAGAACCTATAGAAATCTCACTGGCTCTTTGCAAACCTGATTGTTTCCCACAACCGAATATGGATTTTCAACTAAATTGATCACAGTGGAGGTGAATGGAGCCAGATGTCTACCAGTAAAAGCCCCTCAATGAAAGGAATTGTGGATACAAGCTTGTATGAGTGCCGGTTAGCTTTCTGGCCTCTTGAGTAAGCTGGGAAAAGAGGTGACCCCAGACATGATCCAATGCTACTTCAATAGACGTCAAGCAAGAACCCGTAGAAATCTCACTGGCTCTTTGCAAACCTGATTGTTTTCCACAACTGAATATGGATTGTTCACTAAATTGATCGTAGTGGAGGTGAATGGAGCCAGATGTCTACCAGTAAAAGCCCATCACAGAAATAAATTATATGAAAAGATCATCAAGGTGCTCCCAGATGCCTGAGATGATTTTTCACCATAATTTAGAAAACTTTTTGTCCTAAAACCCATACATGGTGGATGGACACATGGAGGGTGTTGTGAGGCAAAATATTCCCCAAAGAAAATTTTATTTGTTCCGAGTTGGCACTATTTTACCCTCATCAATGTCTTATATGACATCAGACAACTTTGCATTTTTTAAATATTTTTGTTTACATTTCAAGCACTGAATTACATAGAAATTTGCAGAATCGATGCGGGGTGTCCAGAAATTAAAATCTCTTTGACCTACACTAGCCTTAATTTGCAATTAAAGGGAAAAAAAACACTTCTGAAATGCTTGTCAGACTGCATAGTGTACAAAGATTACTTTTTTCCCCTCATGACTGTTTCAACTCATTAGATCATTATCAAGTGGAATGAGGCGCTAAGTCCCTGTGACACTGTGCAATGCTTTGGCGTTAAAGCTGGCTTTAAAGATTCCTTTCTGTCTTTGACTACGCCACAGTCTGAGCTGAATGCCAAACCCAGGACTGGCCTTTATACGGGTCTGGGACGCCATCAAATTTTGAGTAATAAACCTGTCTCCACACATCAGCTGCTGTAATGTGAGATGTAATCTGTGATGTAGGCTGGCATTCTTGACTGTGGGCTAATATTTAAGTCACTTGAAGTGTTTGGGAAATGCTGAAACTAGCAGGCTAGCTTCTTTTGTTTAAATGATCAGTGTGATGCACAGTGTTGATTCAAGCATGCTTGTTTCTGGCTATATTTTTGGAATTGTGAATACTAGTTTGTATGTGTGCTGGTTAGCTTTCTGGCCTCTTGAGTAAGCTGGCAAAAGAGGTGACCCCTGACATGATCCACTGCTACTTCAAAATGTGTGACTAGCATGTGTATGCTAGATTTTTGGCAGGTTGGATTGGGATGTAAACCAATGTAGTCTTAAGTTACAGTACTAAATGACAGCTGGGTGTGTGTCGGTCCCCTGATGAACATTCAGCCCTGTCTCTCACAAATGAGCCTCCACCAGGTTGTTGTTGGTGCCGGCGGGCGACTGTTTGCTCTTGTAGGCATCTGTGTTGTACTTGGAGCTGTCTGAGAAGAGGGCCCTGGGGGTGCAGAGTGCCAGCATGATCTGCTTGTATTCGCGCCGGAAGTTCTGGTTCAGGAGGCCGTAGACCACAGCGTTCAGGCAGCTGTTGAAGTAGGCCATGAAGTAGCTGGTGACGAAGAGCCACTCGGGGACATTGGGGCCCACACGGGGGGGGTCCATGGCCACAGCCAGCCCGATGAAGTTCAGGGGCGCCCAGCAGACAGCAAAGAGCACAAAGACGACAAACATGGTCAGGAAGTTGCGCAGGTCGGCCGCCCGCACGCCGGGCCGGGCCCGAACCCGTCCCTTGACCCGGATCACGAGGGTCCAGATGCGCAAGTAGCAGAAGGAGACAACGGTCAGAGGCACCAAGAAGTGGACCAGCACCACGCAGACCGTGTAGGAGGAGCTGACCGTCTGCGCGAAGGTGCAGGAGAAGACCCGGGGGTCGTACGTCAGGGAGCCCACCAGAAAGTTGGGCAGGGTGGCCACGGCAGTCAGCAGCCAGGTTAGGGTCAGGTAGAGGCAGGTGTTCCTGCGCGTGTACAGCCGGTCGTACCGCAGGCTGTGGCAGATGTAGCAGTAGCGGTTGATGGCGATGGCCGTGATGTTGAAGACGGAGCCGATGACGCTCAGGCCCATGACGAAGCCGCTGAGCTGGCAGTGCAGGTAGCCCATCGTCCAGCCGTTGTGGAAAATGGCCTGCAAAGCCAGAGGATACGGGTACAGCGCCACCACCAGGTCAGCCACGGAAAGGCTCACCACGAAAATATTACCTGGCAAAAGAGAAAAAGAGAAAACTGGCTGCAGCACTTTGGTTTGCTATTTGAAATACGAGTCGAAAATAATCCAGAACCCTCAGGGCCTTCTAGGCCTTCAGAGGGAAGAAAACAAAACATAATTGAAATTTCCCAGAATTATTTTACAGGTATTTTGACATTTAGGGCCTCACTTAAAGGCCCAGCAGTAATGAAACAGAATGGTAAAACAATAGCTCCTGTATCTAACTGGCAAAAGGAGGGTCAGTCATGTTGTCTCATTTCATTTCACTCCAGTGTGAGAATACAGCTGAATGTATCCATCCAGCAGAGACATTTCAGTTTCGCGATGTATTACAGAGCACACACTGTCTCCCTTACAGTCAGAATATAATGAGAGTATCCATCACCTCACCAATGTAGACCAGGGCTCTGTTATTTATTACACACTCTTACAAGCACCGTGATGGTGTGTCCAATTATGTTCCTGTTATTCAAAATGGAGCAAGAGTGAGGCAGAAAGAGAGAGAGACTGAGAGAAAGAGCGAGATAAATAGAGAGAGAGAGAGAGATAAAGTGATAAAGAGAAAGAGACAGAAAGACAGAGAGATAGAGAGAGAGAGAGAGAGAGATGGAGAGAGAGAGAGAGAGAGAAAGAGAGAGAAACTTAGAAATTAGAAACAGAGAAGGACAAAGAGACAGAGAAAGACAAGGTCATGGAGAGACTAAGAAGGAGAGTGTGTGTGACAGAGAGAAGGGGGAGAGAAAGGAAAAGACGAGGAGAGAGGGAGACAAACAAATAGAAATAGAGAAAGAGAGAGCGGCGGTGGCACTGAGTGCAGCACTCAACAAATGTTGAGCCGAGATAAAAGGAGAGAGGTGAGAGAACAGTCTCCGTCTGAGTGCGTATGTGTGTGTGTATATGTGTGTATGTGTGTAGTCCGCCAGAGCAAATCGTAATGGAGGAAGGAACGCAAAGAGCTTTACAGCCTCTTTCTGAAAACACTTATGGAGTACACAGCTCATTTACCTAAATGTGTGCCTGAGTGTGTGAGAGAGCCTATAGGAAATCACGTGTGTGTGTGTGTTACATCATACAGAGAGTACACAGATGCCCACATTATTAAATTTACAGCCTTTACAAATCATTATAGAAAACCAACATTGACTGCAAGCATTACACTGGGCTGCTTTATAGCGAGCAGAGGACTAACCAGCATCCGGTCCCTACGAGTCCAGACCAGTGTGTGTCCTCTCTCCGCCTCACAAGATATGAAGATAAGTGTGAAGTCCATTGTCGTGATGTGGAGGGGCTAATCCAGTCAAAATACTCTTAGTGAGGGAGGTTAATGGAATAGCTAGGGAGACAGACACATCCGTCAAAACACAGGCGTGTGTGTGTGTGTGTGTGTGTGTGTGTGTGGGTTTGTGTGATTGCACTAATAAACGTCTCGTGGACAGGGATGCACAGGGACTTTCACACTTCTAGCACCTTCCGAAATGCTGTCAGTGTGGTGAGTCCTGAGACTGTGATGGACATAAGGACAGCTCCAGTGATGATGTAACAGTGCCGGCAAGGCATCAGTAGGGATGATGCAGAAATTGGCATGTAGTCATTGTAACAGTGGAGGCAATGATGTAACAGTCTGTACAACATGATGATGTAATGATGTAACTATGGTGGTAAGTATGTACATAATAAAGGTAGTAGTTCAATTATTTTGACAAAAAATCATGTGTCCTCACTGCAGCTATAGCAGGGATGATGTAACAACAGCCTCATGTAACAATGGTGGTAATGGTGTAACAATAGCAGTGAGACATTTTTGCAGTGATAATGTAACACTGCAGTTTATTGTAAGGTAACAATGCAGTCACTGTGACAAAAAATACTGTTTCTTCACTGCCAGTGATAACGTAACAACAGGATCTTGTAACAATAGTTACATATAATCACATCTACTTTTGTAACAAAAAAACTGTATGGCCACTGTAACAATAGCAGTGAAGAGGTAAGAATAGTGTATGGTCACTGTAACAATAGCAGTAAATATGTAATAAAGTGTATGGTCACTGTAACAATTACAGTGAAGGTGTAAGAATAGTGTATGGTTACTGTAACAATTAAGGTGAAGATGTAAGAATAGTGTATGGTTAC
Organism: Rhabdalestes septentrionalis; assembly: GCA_037832545.1. Classification (NCBI taxonomy): domain Eukaryota; kingdom Metazoa; phylum Chordata; class Actinopteri; order Characiformes; family Alestidae; genus Rhabdalestes; species Rhabdalestes septentrionalis. The sequence continues at coordinate 12,813,428 of JBBMFX010000080.1, read as the reverse complement.
TGTAACAATTACAGTGAAGGTGTAAGAATAGTGTATGGTTACTGTAACAATTAAAGTGAAGATGTAAGAATAGTGTATGGTTACTGTAACAATTAAGGTGAAGATGTAAGAATAGTGTATGGTTACTGTAACAATTACAGTGAAGATGTAAGAATAGTGTATGGTCACTGTAACAATTAAAGTGAAGATGTAAGAATAGTGTATTGTCACTGTAACAATTAAAGTGAAGATGTAAGAATAGTGTATGGTTACTGTAACAATTAAGGTGAAGATGTAAGAATAGTGTATGGTTACTGTAACAATTACAGTGAAGATGTAAGAATAGTGTATTGTCACTGTAACAATTAAAGTGAAGATGTAAGAATAGTGTATGGTCACTGTAACAATTAAAGTGAAGATGTAAGAATAGTGTATGGTTACTGTAACAATTACAGTGAAGATGTAAGAATAGTGTATGGTTACTGTAACAATAGCAGTGAAGATGTAAGAATAGTGTATGGTTACTGATACAATTAAAGTGAAGATGTAAGAATAGTGTATTGTCACTGTAACAATTACAGTGAAGATGTAAGAATAGTGTATGGTTACTGTAACAATAGTAGTGAATATGTAAGAATAGTGAATGGTTACTGTAACAATAGCAGTGAAGGTGTAAGAATAGTGTATGGTTACTGTAACAATTACAGTGAAGATGTAAGAATAGTGTATGGTTACTGTAACAATAGTGAAGATGTAAGAATAGTGTATGGTTACTGTAACAATAGCAGTGAATATGTAAGAATAGTGTATGGTTACTGTAACAATAGCAGTGAAGATGTAAGAATAGTGTATGGTTACTGTAACAATAGCAGTGAAGATGTAAGAATAGTGTATGGTTACTGTAACAATTACAGTGAAGATGTAAGAATAGTGTATGGCCACAGTGACAATGGCAGTGAAGATGTAACAATGGCATTATGCAACAATGGTGGTAATGATATAACGATAGCAATGAGACAACATAACAAGGTTGGCAATTATGTAAAAATGGTATCTGATCTCTGACTGCCACAGCCACATATAATCTGATTCTAGAACCAGAGTGAGGTTTTCAGAATCTTCAGATAACAAGCGTGTCTTGGCGGATGGACTGGATTTGGAGGAAAGGGAATGTTGTGTAACTGCTGAGGCATTTGGCCAGACCATTGCGTTCAGGCTTGTGTATCCTTGTTAGCTTCTCTCTCAAGATCGCCTGGAGTGGTCATCTGAAACACGCATCCATGTTCCTCCCGCTGCAAAGAAAATGCTGCCTTTCTTACGTGTGTTAGAGAAAGATTCAGGGTTAGTGTATCCGTGTATGTGTGTGGAAGTTTAAACTGAATTAAGCTAGCATGTGTCTGATGCTCGTAATAGCAGCTACGTCTTAGCACTGACCTAGAAACAGGACGCCCCGTCCGAGTCCTGACCTCACCCTTTAATCGCCCTGTTCTCGGAGCAGTGCTACTCTCTTGCCCGTGACCTGTGCTGCCATCATATGATCATCATGACGATTAAGCTAACACAGCTTTTCTGTGCCCATTCAGAGTCCAACAAGTGCCTTATTGTCCACTTTTACCCTTTTAGAAAGTCAAACATGATTTCCATATTGCGAAAGTTAAAAATGGGTTTTGGAGAAAAAAGAAACTGTCTCTGCTTTGCCAGGGCAAGATGTGATGACTGTAAACACCGACAGACACACAGTATTGTAGAGATATCAAATATTTCTACTGAATTCTACTGACTTCATTTTGTGGCTGACAAGAAACGCAAAAAACTAATTTGTTTTTGCATTCTTATCTAGGTGTGGTCAAATTAAATAACACGCACTCTTGCACTTTCTCAAAAGAAGATCCAAAGTGGGTTTGTATGCGTAAATAAAGACACCCCTTAGAGAGAGCACTGTTGCAAAAGGTTTTTACACACGTCAGTGTCACTAATACAGTAAAGTACTTGACACTGATAAAATAGGCAGCTAGGAATGACTCTGTTGTCAGAAACAGATCATACTTTTCATATCTGCATCGAAATCATGTCATGTGTTTTAGACGCCCAGACAGTTGCTTTTCTGTTGCATCACTAAGGAGACAGAAGCTACATTTCCACAACAAGAACATTTTCAGAAACCAGGAATGTAAAGTGTCCATTTGTGAACACAGCACATCACACAGTGTGTGGGAATGGCACGTTGATCAGTGGTGCCACTGGCAGTTCTGGGATTTGAACCCATAACTTTCCAGCTGCCCCTGGACAATTGCAAGAGATTATTTTCTGGAGTCTGCTGTTCTTAACAGCCGTTATCTGAAGAATAAGAACCTTTTAAGGAAATAAACAATTCTGGAACTATCTACTATATTATTTACACAAACGAATGGTACTTTTCTGCTGGCGCCATATCACAAACAAATGATTTTCCATTACAAACAAAACGACCCTACCCGAGCTGCTCGACGGCAGGGCCAAAATTGGGCCGCAGTCAAGCTGACTGTGTCGCTGCTTTCTGATTGATTGAAATGTTCACATGACATGGAAACAAGCACTTCATTTTTACTGTCCACACAAAAAAACAACAACAATGGAGACACACTAACAACTGGGAAGTCATCAAGGCACAAGCACGACTGTCTGTTTGGCTGAAGATAAACTTCAGTGGGAGATATTTAATGACGCGAAAATGTACCAGGACATAACTAAGAAGTTAGCTGGGTTTGGATTTCACAGTCACAAAATCAGCTGTGACAGAAAGAAGCTTTCAGAAGGTTCGTCTCCCTGGACGCGGTTTTTAGGAGGATGAACTAGGGCTGTAAACTTTGAGGAGAAAGCTGTGCTGCTGACGCATCAGAAACAGCGATACTGGACTGAGATACACTGGGAAATCAGTGTGTGCTGCAAATTCCGTACCATCGGAATACAGTTTAGACACAGAACTGCTCCTGTATGCCTCTTGGACATGTTATATTGATTTAATGCAGTTTTACAGTGGCCACAATCCTCAAATCAGATTTTCTGTAGATCTTTTCATTCCCAGAAGATGACTCAGATTCTAAACTCTATCATCAGAGCAGCTGCTGTGAAAACCTTGCATGTTCAGAGAGATTCACGCTTCCCCACCTTGCGAACTGGATACCAGTAGGTCTTTCTATCAGATGATGTGATCTAGAATAATCCTGCTGGAGGGCCAGGATGTCCCAGGCTGCCCCGCCACAGTATGATCCTCTGTCTGTTTCTCTTTTCCTCCATCCCCTCTGGACAAGGGGCAGACAGGAGTTATGAATGAGGACGATAAAGCATAAGTGGGTCTTAATCAGCTGAAAGATCACACATTCACTTTGGAACAGAGCGTGTGTGTGTGTGTGTGTGTGTTTGTGTATAACAGAGTGTGTGTGTGTGTGTGTTTGTGTATGTTTGTATGAGTGTGTGTGTGTGTTTGTGTATAACAGAGTGTGTGTGAGTGAGTGTGTGAATGTATGTGCGTGTCTGTGTTTGTGTATGTATATGTGTGTGAGTGTTTGAATGTGTGTGTGTGAGAGAGTGTGTATTTATGTATGTACATCTGTATGTTTGTGAGCTATTATGTTTATGTATATGTGTGTGTATGTGTGTGTATATTTATGTATGTGTGTGTGCGTGTTTGTGTATGCGTATGTTTATGTATATGTGTGTGTGTATGTGTGTGTGTGTGTGTGTGTGTGTGTGTGTAAGACGGTGCTGTTTGTTTCCACACTCCTACTTGTGTCAGAAGTTCATCATGGCTGCTGAGTGGGACGGGATGAATAACAGCTTTTCACCAGTGAAAACTATTAAAAGGCTTCATTCGACTGATTTCTCCTCCACAACAGCAGCTAAAGTCCAGCAGCCGCCTGCTGATTTTCACGCAGTCCTGGAGAACAATAAAACTGTTCAGAAACTGTTCAGAACATCTAAAGAACCCGGAGTTTACTGGAGTAAAAGGTTTGGAATTGATCCAAATGCTGAATTGATTTCTGCAGCTGTGAGAACAGGGCACCTGCTGGGCATGAGTGATGATTCCACACTGATTTTCTGGGGATGATTTATGACATTACACAATACTAGCTTCCCATAAAAGGAAATTGAAGTCCCTTTGCGAGGATTGGTCCTTCCCATTTAAAGAGGAAAATCCACCCATTCTCCTAAAAGAATTAGTTATAATATGGTTCAGATGTAACCAAATTCATCCAGTGTGATTTGCAGTGAAATTATCCGTCTTAGCGAAACTTGAGTTAGAACTGTTTACAGTGGTGGTGAATGGAACCAGACAACTGGATATGCCCATATTTACCTAAACATTTCTCATTGTTATCCTCAAAGTTGTAGGGGGCACTGCTACAACACAGTACATGTTGAAACAAATTTCTATGCTACTTTTCATTTTTAAAGGGCCAATCTCATGGATTCGATCTTTGAAATAATCCATTAAACTTTGAAATAATGTAGTACGTAAGCACTGTAGTATGTCAGCACTCACCAGCCAATACAATTCATGGAAACTAAGCTGCAAAACCACCATTTTTAATCTTTGTTTTTGTGATGTCCTGACATTTGTATTTATTTTATTATAGTACTTTATCTTACTATTTATTTTACATTATTCTTGTGTCTCTCTGTGTCTCTGTGATGTGGCGTTCACCACATAAAGATTTCCCTCCGGTTTTCTCATTCTGATTCTGAACCTGCATAATAATAGTAATAATAAGTTACATTTATATAGCACCATTGGCAACCCCAAGGTCTCTTTACATAGCAACAAAAATCCTCCGCAATAAACCAAATTACATAGTCATGGTGGAAGAGATATATTAATTTAATTATATTAATTTAAAAGAAAAGTCTTGAAATCACGTTTGAGAGATGAGACGGAGCAGCAGTCACAGAGGGTTTGTGGATGTGAGTTCTAAAGTTTGGGAACCATGTCACTGAATGATCTCCCACCAAGAGTGGAGAGTCTAGTGTAGTGATCATCAACTGGCAGCCCGCAGGCCACATCTGGCCCGCCAGTGCTCTCCATCCGGCCCCCCCATGGAAAATGAATGGATGTCAATGGCTAAATACTGCACTTGCCTGCGGAAGCGTCCTGAGAGTGGGAGTTCTCCTTATATTAAGATTTCTCTGATATTACTGAATCATAAATAGCCTAGTGAGCAGGGA
>JBBMFX010000080.1:12753347-12775387 GCA_037832545.1 Rhabdalestes septentrionalis | reverse complement strand
GGTGTTGAATGGTGTTATGGGACCAGATATGATCATTCAACCCCTGACAGTGCTCTTCCAGGAGCTTCTCTGTCATCTGGTGTAGAGTTAATAATAGACCATGAGTACAGGAAATGTATAGCGTCTTTTATTTATTCACAGCTGCACGAAAGGCAAATGCCATTTACTAACAACACATGATAAATACAGATCAAACAAACTTACACTGACTATTTAACTACTGACTACAGCTATTGCTGAAAAGAACATCACATATTTGAGGGAAGAATTGTCTGTTTGAGCATATCATGCGAATGTGATATCATGGTGTGGAAGAAAAATAGAGATCATGCTCAAAATTATGTGGTCAGTCATTTAGGCCTATGTATTTTTTGCTAGCAGTCACCCCATGACTAATCTGAAATGATTACACTATTTTTTCTTTACTCCATTTTCAGCAAATCATGGGTGAACCTGTTCTGTGTACTCAACAAAGGAGAGATTGGCTTTTACAAGGATGCAAGGAACACCACAACCCCTTACAATGATGAACCACTTCTAAATTTAGCCATCTGTACCTTCGACACCACCAACGGTTACAAGAAGAAGAAGAATGTCTTCATCCTCAGGTAAAATTAGCGCTTACAGCCACTTATTCACATGCTTTGGGCCTAAAATAATGATTAAGATCCTTTAGAGCAGGGATTTAGCCAGATACCCTTCTAGCGTAAAAAATATACCATGTACACCCACACTCCTCACATTTAGGCACACTAGACAAACATGTATCAGTTTAAGTAACTGTCAGTGGCAATTATCTTATGAAAGTCTTGATACTTAAAAGTGCATGTCATGAAAAAAGACAATTTTGAAATGTTTTTTGCCATATCAAACACATCATTAGCCAATAATGAGAGGAGAATGCCCACTCATGTTGAGGTTTCTATACTGCTGGCTTATTTATATGGTAAATGGCATAGGCACTTGCCCAAATAATATGAAAATAATAATAAAAAAATGATATACTAAGGCAGGCACCCTTTAGCCATATTTCATGGATGCATTATCCCACTGAAACCAGCCACTGCCTCTAGGGAACACCATTGCCATAAAGGGATGAACTTGGTCGACAATGTTTAGGTAGGTGGTTCATATCATATCCACATGAATGCAGGGTGTTAGATTTCCCAGCAGGACACACATGGCTGTCTGAATAATGTCAAAGAAAATGCGATTCATCAGACCAGGCTACCTTCTTCCATTGCTCCATGGTCGAGTTCTGATGGTCACATGGCCAGTGTAAGGGCTTTCAGTGGTGTACAGGGGTCAGCATGGGCACTCTGACCCGTCTGAGGCTGTGTAGCACCATATGCAGCAATATGTGCTGCATTCTAACAGTACAGAGCTAGAGTGGACCTTTTCAGCACTTTGTGCTACAGCAGCTCTTCTGTGGGATCGGACCAAGCTGGCTGGCATGCGCTAGTCCTGTCAAAGTGTCTCAGCTACTTAAACCTGCCTATTTTTCCTGCTTTCACATGTCAACTTCAAGAATTGACTGTTCATTCACTGCCCAATTTCACTGTAATGAGATAACTAGTGTTATTCACCTTACCTGTGAGTGTTTAATGTGGTAGATGTATACATTTGATTATTCCAGTGAGTAATGCTAATTCATAAGCTAGTAAAAGCAGCTAACAATATGCATATTATGCACCCACACAGTCATCGGCAGTAAACAAGTGCTTTTTTACTTCACATAAAAGAAGAAATCGTTCATCAGACACACAGAAACTTCAATTATAGCGGCGGAATCCGGAAGGTTTTTCACCCTGAGGTGAAACACACTGGTCCAATGTAGCATATTTAATTGAACACAGCTGCACACAAGTAGTTAAAACATATGCACCTCTTCTGATAGAAATAATCAGTAGGCACACTCCTAATGTGAGCTCTGTTGTTTTGACCCCAGGACTGATACTGAAGGGGACTACATCTTCTTGGCAAAAGATGAGGTAAGCAGTTGTTTATTAGAAACACTAAACTGAAATAAAGTGCAATATTGGTTCACATCTATTGTTACAGACTGTAGATGTTCTGTTTGCTGCCTTCCTATTTATGGAGAGTGTAAACAAATGGAAACAAAGTGTCTGTATTCTTTAACTGTGAACTAGGAAGTACATGTGTTTGTTCAGTATTGCTGATAAAATTAAACATGTCAGTGCCTCTGAGTATATAGCTTGGCTAATGATTCAACATAATATTCTCCACAGAATGTATATTTTTACAAAATACAGTTTAAGGTGAACACAAGTGAGTGATCAAACCCAAATAAACATAGAGAATTTCAACCACAGTGAATGTTTTCCACCTACGAATAGGACACTGCAATGTAGTTTTTATCTCTACCACTAGATGGAGACACACTGAAAGAAATGCAACCATAAAGGAGAATTCCACAAATGTTCCAACAATCACTTATGCAGAAATGTTTGAAAAGTTAGTGGAATTCATCTTTTAGCCAAACAGTATTTCCTTAAACTTTGTGTCTAGCAGAAATACTTCAAAGTTTAGGAAAATTTTGCCATTTGCCACTTTTGTATTCTTTAGAGGCAGCAAAGAGTTGATCTGGAATGTTTGGTGATTAGTGATAAGTAAGCACTGAAGAATTTTGTAAATCTTTGTGCTTTTCAGGAGGATCTCAAACGTTGGGTCAATAGCATCAATGCCAGTCTGAATGAGATTGACGAGATCGCAAAATGGGAGAAACCGACAACTTCCTCCACCGACCCTGACAAATCAGAACGCAAGGAGCGCTCAGAGGGGGCGGAACCTTCGGAGAAGAGTGAGAAGTCTGAGAAATCCGACAAGTCTGGTCGCTCAGAGCGTTCAGAGCGCTCGGACAAGGGAGAAGCGTCCGAGAAAAGCTCAGAAAAGAGGGACACATCGGAGAGAGAGAGAGCAGAAAGACGGGAAAATGAGAGAGAGAGGGGAGAAAGAGAGCGAGGAGAAAGGGGACAAAGGGAACGAGAAAGGGAGCGAGGAGAAAGAGATCGTGGAGAGAGGGGACAAAGAGAACGAGGAGATAGAGAGAGAGGGGAGCGAGCTGAGAGAGGAGAAAGAGAACGAGAACGAGAAAGAGGAAGAGAAAGAGAAGAACGAGGAGATCGGGGTTCCAGGGCTTCCAGCACCTCGGGAAAGAGCAAATGATTCCCTGGGCTCGTCCTTCTTCACATCTTTATTTATCCACCCATGTGTCCATTCATCCGGGGGAGAGAGGAGGCGAAGAAAGGGAGACTCGTGGTTTTCTTGCTTTGTTTCAAGTGGCTGATTGTGGTGAGGTTTTCCAGATGTCACGCTGTGCGTTTGAGTACATGAGCGAATTTGAGTGTCCCAAAGAGAAAACCTACAAGTGTGGAATGCTGAGCTTGAAAAGCATCCCATTGTATGCGGGCCTGCTGGGTCGTCCCGCTTTGCTACGATGAGAAAGAAAGAAGCTGAAGAATGAGGGAAAAACGCCCCCCCAGATATTTAGAAGGCCTTTTAACTGAAGCAATATAACGTATGCAGTAGCCAATTCACATTATTCTATTATGGCCATATGTGTGTGAGTTTGTGTGAGGGTTGTGTGTGCGCACTCTTTCAGAAGAACTGAAAATTCAGCATTGGGAATTCTTGTCTTAGTGGGGTTACCACACAGAGAGACACTTGCTCGCACACCCCTGAGAGCACTGATATCTGAGAGCACTGTTTTGCTTTCAGTGTCTGATGGCACTAGAGAGGAAATCCACCAATTTTTAAAAATGTCTTCAAAATTCCGTCACTGCGATGTAAACACTTTGAAATGTCATTCAGAGCGGTTTTATGCAACTCTGATTTACAGTGGTGGTGAAAGGAACCAGGTGTCAAGGCTCCAAAACAAATATAACCATTTTATTTATTCTCCAAACCGACCGATAAAGAATCATGTGTCTTCTGAATGTTTATATAAAATGTTGATGAGGGTAAAGCTGCCAGTAAACTTGAGGTAAATGCATTTTTTTGACGTTTCTATTCATGTTCCCGCTTACATTTACAGCATTTAGCAGATGCTCTTATCCAGAGCGAAGTCTGGCATGAATTGCTCATCTCTGGCACTCATATGATGCCTCAGTGCTGTTGTTGAAATATGTAATGAATGTGATCTATCATCAGAATGTGTAGAATTTTATTTTGTTTGTAACATTTTAAACAAGTAAACCCATAAAGACGAATATAAGTAATATATTTATAGCATATGTTTTGTAGTCTGATGAAACAAAACTGTAGTAAGTTATTATTAGCTTATTAATATGCTAACTATAATATGATAACCACACTCACTCTGAAAAAAAGTCAGGCAGCAATAAGGGAGGCCTTAAAATGACCATAGCCAAATACACAGAATGCATGGCCTGGGAGATGTTCAATTTTTTTGGATGGAGAATTTATTTGAGCCCAAAATCTTTTGAAAACTACATCTCAGCCGTCAAATTTCTGTGAAGGATCTTTTAAAAGCAGATGTCTGGTTCCATTCACCACCAATGTAAATAATTCTTATTTAGCAAGATTCTCCAGAACAAAACGTTTCACACCAAACCCAGTCTGAACTTCTCTGTTTGCATCTTAACTTTTTAATTATGAAGATATTCTAAAAAAAATCACAGGAAATCCAATTTAAAGGGATAGTTGATTCAAAATGAAACAATAATTAAGCAAATTTATAATCCAGTTTTCCTCTTCATTCAAATGTAGCTAATCAGCCATGTTTGGTGCCTGACAGCCATCTCAAAAGCCTAAACTCAGTGACAGTTTGCCAGAAACCACATAAGCATATCAGTGAGATAACTTAAGGCCCTCCTAACCAAAATAACTTTGGCTATGTTCACATTACCAAGTTGAAGTGACACGATTCCAGGTGTTTTCCTCTAAATGACAAAGATCTTTGTGGACAAATCTGAGTTGTAGGATGTCTCTTTTTCTCTTGCACCTACACATATTAAGTCATTCTGTGTTTGCCACATAGTGGCGGTGGCTAACATGAGATTTGTGCTAGTAAATGTTGCTAATGTGTTCATGTGTTAAAGCATTTGGCCTACTTTCAACCTCCTCACCTAATCAGAACTGATGGTCTCTGTGACGAAGATTTGTCGTCTTCTAAAGTACTATCAAGGCAGAAAGATCAGATCTGTGCAAAACAAATCAGAATTGGATTGTAATCTGAATGTAGCCTTAAAGTAAGGATTGTAAGCAAGGATTGTAATGTGAATGTAGCCTTAAAATCCAAATGCGTAACATTACAAAAGGTGGTAGTGAGTGTGTGATTGAAAGAGGCACCTCAATCTCAATCATTAGTCTGTTGTAATACATCAAATGAACTGTCCAAATGCTAAAGAGACTAGAGGGAAACAAGGCTGTGTAGAAAAATGCTGCTCTGCAACTCGACCTCTCTTTATTTTCATCCTTTGATTGTAAAACAATTAGTAAATATTAAAATTGGAGGTAGCCGTCTATGTAAAATCTCAATGATAATAAACACTGTATATATCACTAGTTACCAGACTACAGTAAATTGCAAAAACAAAAGGAAAAAAAAACAACTCGAGTGTAACGAGCTGAAAAGTAGTACTCGTTTCAGTTATTCCTGGGTAAAGTGGTTTAGGACAACTAAGTGGTAAACATGCATTAAAGTAGCCTTTGTAGACCCACAGTGTAAACACACAGACACACATTTTCTTTTGGGGCAGGAAAGCTGATGGACCACCTTTATTAAAGGCGAGATGTCCATGTCCCTCACAAGGGTCAACAAGCAGCAAGTTCATGTTTTCAAAACACAGACACACTCTCATCCAATATTGCCGTTAAATGGGATTGTTATGATTTTGGCTAGAAAGAACGAGAGATGGATGGCACACACACACAGCATCAGTCAAAGCTGATTTGAAGGAGAGTCTAAAGTTGGCCATTCCTCTGTGATCTTTAGATCATTAAGATAATGCACTATGCTTGGTGAGGTCAAGCTTTCTCCCTATTCTCTGGCACCGCTTGGCATTTTTGTGTTCTTACCATGTGTGGGAAGCTTCCCAAATATTAGTGAAGCAGTGTCATTTTGGTGTACCTAGGAGCCCAGAAAGAGAAAAAAATAGAGGTGAGAAAAGAGCACCTGTACATTTTCTCCATTTCAACTTACCACTCTGTAGTGTGTCCCAGACAACTGGCCACAAGAGGGAGACAGTGAGCAGCAGTTTTGTTTATTTGGAACACCCTTGATTGCCTCAGTGAACTAATAACTCATTTTTTAAAAATACAAGTAAATAAAAAGGAAATATTTTTACTTTAAGTAGTAAATTTATGAATTTATGAATTTTTGGCTGACGCTCTTATCCAGAGTGACTTACTGAGGGTCTTGCCCAAGGACAAGGTTAGAAAATGGTCTTTGTGGTCATTGGGGTTCACATGCAAGTGTTTTACTCACTAGTCCACAATAACTGGCTGGCTGGATGCTTTGCTTTTGAACCATGGTGTATTGTTGTTACTATTTCATTGTTGCTAGCTGTGTAGCCTTGAGCTTGCTAACCAGCTAGCCAGCAGCATAATGAAGTTGTGTCTGCAGATGTTTGTAACAGACAATAGCCTGAATGCAAAAAATAGTATGTTTTGGGATGTTAAATGTTCGGTTACACACTGTGGGGTGGCCAAAGCAGCCTAAAAGACTTGCGTTTTGTATATTATCTGAGCCTAACACTGCAAACTATTTTGCTACTTTTGTATTTTTGTCAGATTTTACCAGTTAAAAATATTTATGATCCATTAAAGTGGCTTTTGGTTTGGGGTGTCTAGGACTCAAGTATGTCACCAAGATGGCCACAGTGACCAGACATTCATATGAAGTCTTTATTGTCAATTCGTTTTTAAAAAGTCAAATCAAATTGCCTCTGCTGATGTGCTTATAACGTGGGAAAGTAAAGCTGGATCACATCTGGTTGCTCTTGGGACATATTTTAGTGAAAATTGTGCATGGAATCCAGCCAAGGAGTCCAGATAAAATTCGGGGAAACCCCTGTTGATGTAAGTTGTTCACAGCTTCTATTAATGCTGCTGCTCCTGTCGTTACTTATGGTCACTTGATCCCTCACCTCTCCAAAGGCTCAGCCAGCAAACTTCACTAAAGTAATGAGACAGCCCTTAAAGGAATAGTTTGTCAAATCATCCTACTCTTCCCTTGTGTCCTAGAAAATGGCCAAACAGGGTCTGTTTCTACAAACCTCTTGAGTCAGAGTGTTTATCTGGAATAATTTTTTGTCCCATTGACCACCATAGAAGTTTATGAATCTGATCCAGGATTAGTCCTCTACAGCCTTTGTGTGATCTTAAATGAGTGCCAGTAGCTTTAAGACATTCTGTGTCCTACACCACATCCACAAGTCTGCTCCCCTTTAATGAAGAGATTTGGGAGATCCTAAATATACTTAGCTATTGGATCCTAAATATTTGTTAGCTATGTTAGCCTTCAGTGCTAACTCCAGACACACCTTGACAGATGATTGTATCTGCATTAAGTGGATTGTTTTGCCAAGCTGTTTTAGATCCCATTCAGAATGTGGAGGATAAGCCAATGAGGGTGTGCAGAAGGTGTAGAAAAAATAAAAATAAAAATTGAGAGGTAGAAAGACAGAACAAGAGAGAAACCACTAGCATAGTGCTTTGTTTTAATGTAGGTCACAAGCTTCCCTCTGTCATTTCCCTGTTTTCCTCATCAGCACTTTGGAGAGCTCTCATCTGCCGGTAGTTCACTTCTCTCAACACCAGGCACAGGTCATCCCAGTGCGTTCACCAACATGTGAGAGTGGAGAGCAGAAAATACCCAAACCGCCTGTTCTGCATGTGTACGAATTAGATCAGGGTTGGGTTTTTTTTTTCATTGTCTGGGTGATCTTTGATCAGCACACTGTAAAGGCTAATCCAGAATGTTTTGGTAGTTTGGCAGATATTTCAACCTCTCCTTCATACCATGAAGTCTAATTGATTAAAGGAGCCACATTCTTGCAGAAAGAGGTGCTTTGAAGCTGGACTGCACTTTTCACGCCTGGACTTTTACTTTACTGTATGTTCCCTGAAAGATCTTTCTTGAGGGTTGTCAACAGAAAAGCACAATTTTCACCCAAAAAAACACTATGTCCAGATTTAAAAAATCAACAAAACAAACAAAAAAACTAACTCCAGAATGTTTTTGATGAAACCCCAACTGTTTGCCACTCTGACCTTCTTCTCTGATGGACAGATGAACAAAAACAAATGCTCTCACTTTGCTGAGAATTTTGAGCCAGGCACTTTTTCATCAGGAGGCCCTGTTATCATTGGCGAGCTTGACCTCACCGCATCGACATATTTGTACTTTCTGTTTGATGTATTGACTGTCGAAAAAGAAGCTACGTTGCCACTCTGGGTTTTTATGTGGCTAACGAATGTATGCCCCCCCCCCAAACACACAGACACTCGAACTCAAGAACAGATGAGAGTGGACGGGGTGCCCGGCTTTATCTGAACAAGTATCAATTTCTCACCAGGAACGTAGAAAAAAACCACTAATACGTTGCATGAATGAGAACATAGAGGAGATTTCTATGCAACAGCTGTGCATGTTTATCCAAAGGGGTGCAACTCCCTCCCCCAGCAAAAGGACTGGGCTTGAGAGATGATGATGATGATGATGATGATGTTGATGATGATGATGATGATGAGAAAGATAATGCAGGTAATGTGTATTAACTGAGATGTGTCATTAAACATTATGTACTGGTATTCTCCTGGACTCATTACAGGTTGTAAATATCAAAACATCGTTGTCGGGTCTTTATTTCTGTTAATGTGTAAGATGACATAAAACACAACCTAGTCGTTGTAATTAAATATGATATTCTTCAATTTAGTTCTTTAAACCGAGAGAGCATTCAACAGAGGAATGCAATTTTTTTTCTTAAAAATTATAGAAATCACAATTAAGTTTTGCCAGTTGATATTTATATTAACCTATATGACATTATAGGATATTTTTGTGGTCGAAATTTGGTAGAAATGGCATTTAACTATCACAACTGATATAATGCAAGACAGCAATATGCAAATTAGCCCCTAACAGTGTTTCCTCTATGGTAATCAGTCACAGCTGCGGATGTTACTGGGTGTCTTGATAAATTAAGTTGTGACTTAATTGATCATAACTCATTCTTACCTGGCGTTTTCTAAGCTCTGTTTGTCTTATAGATTTAAACTGGCTGTTTCTGTTACTGTGCCTTTAGGAATGATCCATGTAAATGGTAGCAGTCCTTAAGACTCCAGGAAAGTGGCTGAAGTCATGCATGAACACACCACAGCACAGCACAGAGTGTGAACATTGTGAAATTCTTTACCCATTAACCAAGTGAAGCAGCGGGCATCCTGGAACACAACGCCCAGGGAGCAGATTTGGGGGACAGTACCTTGATCCAAGGGAATATCAGTGCTTCCTCTGGCAGTCCTGGAATTCAAACCCACGACCTTCTGACTGCAGGTGCAGCTTTCTTACCACCAGGCCCCCAGCTGCCCCACCTGAACACAGGTGTTGTAGAAGCTGAGAGTTTTGGTTGAGGAAAAAATGATTTAGGGGGAAACAATGATAAATAGGCCTTGACAGCAGCATCACTCAAGGATATCTCCAATATTTTGCACACAAGAGCTGTTTGTTAAATGGATATACAAATATGGATTCTACAGGAAACGTATAATGAATGTTATCTATGACATGATTTTTAAAACATGCTATATATTATTACTAGACATGTTATTATACATACTATATATTATTTATTATATAACACCTCATACACTGAATTAACTTTTTGGCTGGAGAAAACAGTGACATGAACATCTATGAACATGAATACTGGATTCAAGTAAACCTATAAAAACATCAATCTACTAATTTACCTGTGTTAACAGTGTTTCTTCGTTGCTTTGGTGCAATTCTCACAATTCTCAAAACAGTTTAATCCTTTCTCAAAAACAAAAAATAATTGTAATAACATGTTCATGCAAAAAAAGGCAATGTGAAGGATTTCTTTAGCCAAAATAATTATATACGCAGGGATTACGTTACAAGAGCACCTGCAAATAGTGCATGTGTTGAAATAAATGCCTGTTTTTATAGTGTAAAACAAAAAATGTGTCACGGTCAGTGCCCGCTAGAGGGCACCAGAGCTTTATATTTGATTTAAGATAAGGGTTTTCCCCTTCTGATTAAGGTAACGGCGCTCAGCTGCGCGGGCTTAAGGGGAAACTAGTCCGGGGTGCGCATTGGCTGGGTTTAACCTGGGGGAGTATAAAGAAGGCTAGAGGCCGCAGCTCTGTAGGCGGCCATTGTCTCTGTTCATAGGTTGTCTTTTCTGTTGGTCCTCGCGCCAGTTTACTTTTGATTTTGTGAATAAAATAGAAGGCAAAACGGTCCTGACCTTCCTGGGTGATTCCTTTTAGTCAGCACCGTAACAATATGTCCCAAACATGCTCCCAAAACACTTTAATTTTACTGCATGCTGGTTTGTTAATGTAAGAAATATGTTGTCACTGTTTCTACAACTAGACTAGTAAACCTTGTCAGAAATACAGACACACTTTCTCAGACATAAAAATGCAATCAACTGAAATTTTAGCCTATATATCTTTTCCAGCTTAAAAAAGTAACCATTGCTGAATTGTTTGAAAACTGGGTTTCTGAAAATAATTGAATATAGTGCTGATAACCACCATTATTTCAACATCAAGAGTAAAACATACAATAATGAAAAACTTCTGTCCCACTCTGGGGCTGTGATAATTATCATTACTGGACTATTACTTCAGTCACTAATATGATTTCAGTATTTATTTCAAACCAGATTGAGTTATGAGCTCCTCTACAGTTGGTAAGCCTCGGAGACGTTTGTAATCATTAATATTCTGGAGCTGTGGATTAAACGTAAAAGTCAAACGGGACTGGAAAGGATTATGCAAACAGATGACAACTTGTTAAACTAGTTAAATTACGTAGGAGTTCAACACAGAATTAATCAGACTTTGCCTTAAAGGGCTACAAAAGCCACTGGGCACTAAAAAAAAGCCGGCAAAGAGTTTCCATGGTCAATAAATGCAAGTTCAGAACTCGTAATGCTGCCACTACCCTGTGACTTGGCAGAAACGAGGGGAACCTTCTGGAACATTCTAGTCAGAGTCGTGAGTCATGACAAAAATCTGTGAAGCTTTCAAAAAATATATGAGTAACCGAAAGATACTGTGGGCTTCTAAACTGTCATTGTCATTAAATGTATCGCAGTGTTTAGGTTTTTAGAAAAGAAAATCAACCAAAGCGTACTTTTTAATATTTGTAAATGGCGCCCTCGCTGTCAAAATATAGCCCCGCCAGTTTTAGGGATACGTCCCAAAATACATTGTACACACAAAGTGTACAGAAAGTACACAAAATAAAAGTACACAATATTAAGAAGTGTTTTCAGCACTGAACCCTATACAGTACATAAGTGTTTGATTTGGAACGCACCCTACAGTAACCAATCAGGAATGATGCACTCTAAACACTTTTTTCTTTTCTTTTTTTAATACAAAAATGGTTAAAGAATCTTAAAAATAGAATTTTAATAGACTATAAATTTACATCATGAGAGGCACTTGAGATCATGCAGCTGTAGTTTTTATTTTTTTTATTTTTAATTGAATGCCACATACAACTGAAACACTTTTTATCTCTCATTTTCTAAAACAGTGATAAAACATTGATGTTGACAATTGAACCTTTTTTATTTTACAAGGGAAATAGTTTATTGAGGGCAAATGGGCAACTAAAAACCAAGGATACATTAATGTAAAATAGAAATGTGATTTTATTTCCAAAACTGCAAGACTGGATTTTAAAAAAACCCGAAGACATTGGATGAAAAAACATATCTGTACACACCTTTATGATCATTTTTCCTAATCATAAAATACAAACTACCAAAAAAATTAACCCAGAAATACAAAAAATCTAATTGTGAAGTCAATAAAAAAACACCCAGCTAAACTGTGGACGAGGAAAAAGACTGAGCCCATCGGAAGCCAGAGACAAGATCTTCAGGACACACCGTGGCTGGTATACTTAGCGGCTTTAGCTCAGTCGAATTTGAAAAAAAATTCGGAAGTGAAAATACAATATACAAAACGAATATATTTTTACATTTTCAGTAGCATAGGGGGTTCTACAAGGGGACCAGTTCGGATGAGAACCAAGCACTAAAACAGCAGAAATGCTGCATAATTCAACTTCACACTAAAACAGTCATGCAACGAGCCGCAAAGCATTTTGGGGTATTCAGTTCGAAAGATCTAATTACTAATATTTCTAGATTTTCTCAGACTGGGCTGGACTTAAACAGGACCAGGAAAAAGGAGGACAAAAGAAAAGAAATCCATTGAAATATACAACACAACTTTGGGACACGCAAAATTGAACATGAGTCAGGAGATCTATTGACCAAAAGTGTTTTGATCTGGTTAGTTCTGCTTGTTGAGCTTTTGGTGCTATTCCATATCTGTATCATGAACCAATGTTTTTTGTCCTACCCGTGCGGCTTGACAGCAGGGCCAAAAGTGGTCTACAGCCAGTCTAACTGCCTTGCTGCTTTCTGAATGGCTGATTTTTGTACAGCCATGCTTATTTCATTTTCAGTTTGACTGGAATGCCCTAATTTTTATAATGACGTTTCAGTTGGCAAAATGCTGTTTAATGGCAGTTGACAAATAGCTGTTAGGTGCATTTCGGATGACTTCTGATGGCAGTAGCACATTACCAGTGGGACCTGTGTGAGTGGATGAACTGAAAAGGAGACTTTTTTGCACATTGTACCAAACCCTTATGTGTAAACCTTGGTGAACCGGAATCGGGGCTTCCAATGACTGTGACACTCCAAGTTCTGAGATTTGTGAAGAAAGAACCATAACACAGAGCATGTAAAAGCAGAGATGTCCACAGATGAGGCAATATCAGAAAACTGCTGTGCATAAAGCTAAAGTAGAATTTCAGCGACTAGCCATTTTGTGGGACAGGAGAGGAACCAGTGTCAGGCTGACTCCTGCAAAAAGGGAAAAGCAAATCTTATTATGGAGTGTTTACCTAAATAAAACGACCACTGTTTATAGTCTGTATAGTAATGATGCTGCAGAAATGATAACTTTAACTTTAGTCTACACAGTGCCTGCGGTGGCAGTATTTGCTGAATTGTATCTAAAACAAAAGAAGAGACTCTGAAAGACTCTCCATCTAATGTTCTTTGACAGTTTTATACAGAAAAAATGAAATCTGACCTATGAACTTGACATTACACACTTTCTGAAACACTCGGATCACTTGAAGCTAAATGTGTTCAAGTTATAGTTATACTGTTAAAAATGAATGGCTCAATTACAAGTTTTCCAATCACAAATATTTGTGGAATTTCACAACTCAGTATTATATATATGATAAGATAAACGTTAACTTTGCATGAGAACATGCACGGATGCATTATGTGTTGTGGGAAATGTAGGAAAATTGACGCAACATGAGATTTGAGGAAGTCAGCCCAAACATCCTCATACAGTTGTTCGTGTTTGTCTGTGTATGTGTGTGTGTGTGTGTGTGTACACTAAATTGACAAAAGTATTGGGACACCTGACCATTACATCAACAGCGACTTTCAAGACATAGCATTTAAATCCAAATACTTTAATAACAGGCAATAGAAAAGGTTGTTCCCTAAACTGTGTCCACAAAGCATGGTGTTCTCCAAAATGTCTTGGTCTGCTGAAGCATTACAATTTAGACCTTCACTGGAGGTAATTGGTAACCTGATTTCAGTAATTAAGATGTCCAAATACTTGTGTATGTACACAAATATATAAATCAGGACCAGTGTGAGCCATTTACTCTTATCATACCTCTTTCTCCACCAGCAGGAAACCAAAATTGCAACCAAACCGAGGACAAACAGAACAACAATCCAAGAAAGATGGAAATCTGAAAAAAAAAATATCAAAAGTCATTAGCATGTGGACACATGTACAGTTCTATTCCTTGGACAGTAATGTGACCCGAATTGTGGTGTTCGCCAAAACACACTCCAGCCTAAGACAATTACATATCCTAACACAGTTGTGGATGGCAGAGCCAGCACTTCTCCTTGGAGGAGCGGTGGGAGCGAGTAGGAACATGTTAGCTGAGTGCCGACCCAGATGTAACTTCATAAGCAAGAGCTAGAGTCAGGAACCTAATTCAGGCAGCCATGGGTCGCCAGTGTAGGTCATTTAGCAGTGGGGTTACCTGTGAGTTTTTGGGTTAGTTGATACAACCAAAAAATTATTTTCAGATGTAAAACAGTTCTTCTGTTTCTGTTCTCACCTACGTGTCCTATAACCTAGCTTTGTTTAAATTCCACTTACTTTTCTTAAACTTTAGGTCAGCCTCATTCAAGGTCTTGGAGTTGTTCCCCATTACACAGATGAGGAGTTGGCTCGTGTCCAACCCCTCAATGAAGAGTAAAATGTCTCTCTGGAACGTTCCATCTCCATCAGGTAAAACGTCTTGTTCTGTGACTATTTCCTTCATCTCTTTCCCGTTTATGAGCCACGCGATCTTCTGCTTCCTGGGACAGAAACCACTGACTCGACAGATCACAGAAGAGAAAGGAGCCTTCTGGAAAAAGGAGATGTTGCCTGGAGGAGAAAAACAGAGAAATAGAAATGGGTTTCTGTTTATCCTCTGGATGTCCTGTGACCAATCTGTCCTGGTCTCAATAGCACCTTGTTTGTGACATCACAAAAACATAGATCAGGCCTAAATGATAGAAGGCCAATAATCCTGACTAATTCTAAAACTGCTACTTTACCATTCTATGTGGATTGATGATTTATTACTAAAATTACTAGTGTTTTGACTGGCATTACTGACTGTCTATAAAAGTTTTGAAATGCATGTATATTTTTCTATATTTCCTGGCTTCTGTACCTGTTTTTTCCAGGTTTTCCTTCCCAAACCTCTTTAGCCAGGTCACACACTCGTTGCTTAAGTAATTGCTCTGAGACTGAAGCAAGGTTTTGTTGCTGTTCCACCTCTCGGCAGTGCTTTTTGCTTTCGGTGTGAGAGGGATGTATCTCATCTGGGTCATATCCAAAGAAGTGAAATTCTCTCCGTCATAGCCATACTCATCAAAAGTTGTATTAAGATTGCTCTCGTCATCCCACTTGCAACCGGACCTCCTCTGAAATGTGTGTGTGTCTGAGAAATAGAGAACAGTCCAACCAATACTAGTGTTAAGTAACAAACCAAAAATCCATTATAATATTGGACATATTATCTATAGTGTTGCTGAGCACAGTACCAGTGCAACACATTGGACAGTTAGTGTCTATCAGAATGTCTTGTGCAAGCAAGTTAATTCTTACTTATATGACTACTAAATAAATTACTTGGACGACTCACAATACATATACACATATACCAGTATTGGGATGCCTAACCATTTCATTAACAGGGACTTTAATGACATTGTATTCCATTGTAAAATGGAGCTGGTCTCCATCACAACACTAACAGCTTCCACTCCTGACTCAACTCTATCTTTGGGATTTTCATCCAACTTCAGTGTCTGAACACATAAATGCTCTACAGAATGAATGGGCACAACTTCCCACAGGAACTCCAAAATCTTTTGGAACTCCTTCCAAGAGGTTTCTGTGCAGGCCAGTCAAGTTGTGTGGGTGTGTAACCTCAGGTGACCACTAGAGGTCACCCTTAGTTCATTTTTTATTTCGTTTTATCCTCTGCACACACCAGCCTCTGATTAGAGAATGAGAGGGAGCAGATGCTGGTTTTTGATTGCTTGAAAAGAAAAAAGAAAGAAAGAAGGAACATGGCTGGTTTCTTGGAAAGAAACGCATCCTGACATGACAGTGTGTCGATAGTCAGTGTCAGAATAGGACTGATACAGGCCAAAATCTTGGAACTGGATATCAGAAAAAACTTGGACAGTCACATAAATGCTAAACTAAATTTTGAACGTCATGCCATAAAGACAGAGGAGGACTGAAGTAACTCAGATGTGTAGCGGAGCTGCGTCTCGGATTGCTCTATACTCACTACATAGTGGACTATGCTGGAACTAAAATACAGCTTCCTGCTCCTAAACAGGGTATAATACCTTTAACAAGGTGCCTCTGGAGATTCTGCCATGTATGCAGAATTTCAAAATGGAGAAAGAGTGGACTGTACTGGTGCAGAAACTGCACTTTTATAACTAACATTGCGCCCTCGAGCGAAGGTATGGAGTCACTGCGAATTAAAAGTGCAGCTAGACAAATGTATTATTAATTGTTGAAACGGTAAGTAGTTATTTTGTGCCACCTCTTATATACATATAATATATAGTATATAGATAGATATGCATGTAATTTAAAGTACCGGTATATAGATAGGAAAGTGATACAAAATTCGAAAAAAATATTTTTGGGAGAAAATGTGAAAGTACTACATATAAATCATTTATTATAATTTGGAAATGTGAAGATACACAACAGGCTTACATTATTTTACAATTACAATAAAACAGCGATGAGCAGAGTGTGTGCATGTGTGACTCTGTTTCATCCATCAGAAACTGAATCAGGACTGAAGATGCTGGAATACAGACCATAGAGTAGCTACTTTACAAACACTACTGCACTCACAACATATATGGAGGTGTTTCTATTTTTTTTTCACGCACGCACTGCAATAGTTCAGAAAAGAATAGAAACCTGTGCATTTTACAGACACACACACACACACACACACACACACACACACACACGCACGCACGCACACACACACACACACACACACAAATTGTGCAAACAGTGAACAGAAAAAAAGGGAAATGTCTCTTTTTTCTTTTTCCATGGCTGTATACATTTATACATACACATATCAAAAACGTGCGGCTCTCAATTTATTACATTTATCAAGAATACTAGATGTGTGCTGTGAAAATATCTTAAAATATTTCATTATTGTTTTTGCAATTTTGTGTACTTTATAAGCGGGATAGAGGAGCAGTGGTCTTGGTTGTCCATGCTTGGACATTCCCTACTGACTCAGCAACACAAAATACTGAAGCAGAAGTCACTTCTGCAAGCAAAATGAAAGTATTTTGACCTTTCTTTCCCCATGACACTCACAATAAGACTGTAGTGCAGCCCCCAGGGTAACCATTAAACCAGTAAATGTTCTGTCATGGAAATATTGTCTTACTTTATCATATATTTGAACTGCTAATCCTTAACCAATGCTGTGGCAGTGTTATAGCCTATCCGAGGAAGACGGTAGAGAAACACCCTAGATGGGTCTCCAGTCTATTGCAGGACGACACACACATACACACACTCACCTGATGTGCATCACTCTGGAAGAAACTGCAAAAATTCAGGGAAACCCCACAGGAAAACTTAGTATTTCAAGCAGGAAGGACCTTCTGTCTAGGAATCGAAGCCATGACCTTCTACCAGTAATTTTTTTTACGTTTATTTATTTTCTATGTGACACTAAATACATGTAAAATAATATGAAATATAGTAGATTAAAGTATTTTATACCAAAGAGCTTTGCACTTCCAAAGCTGGAGTATTTTTAAGAATTAAGGGCTTGGCCATGTTGTGCCAACATGCCAATTCCTGAATCACCAGAAAATGACGTACTGAATCATGAATTGAACATCATCTTTCTCTTGCTCTCAGTGAACAAATTGTGACGAGCTACAGATTTTAACCTGTCCATCCATAAAGAAAGACATCAATCCATCCATCCATCCATCCAGCCATCCATCCATCCATCCATCCATCCATCCTCTACCCCCTTTATTCCATACTCGGGGTTGTGGGCTGAAGCCGATCCCAGCTGCTATGGGCGAAGGCAGGGTAAACCCTGGACAGTCGCCAGCATGTTGCAGGGCCACACACTCACAGTCACACCTAGGGGCAATTTGGAGTGCTCAATCAACCTATACCCAATCACACACGTTTTTGGTGGTGGGAGGAAACCCACGCGGTCACTGGGAGAACATGCAAACTCCACACTGAAAGACTCTGTGCCCGACGCGGGAGTCGAACCCAGAACCATTTTGCTGTGAGGCAAGAAAGAAAAGTATATTTCTGAAACCCAAAACCCCACCAAGATATTACTTTTATCAGTGAGACACCTGAGAGTGTGGTAGTAGCCTAGTGGGGAGTGCAGATTCGTCCACACACACACACACACACACACACACACACACACACACACACACACACACACACACACACACACACACACACACGCACTTTCTACTAGGGTGTCCTTTAGCAAGACCCTTAACCCTCACTGTCCCCAGGGGGACTGTCCCTGTAACTAATGATTGTAAGCATCAGACAAATCCCCCCCCACCTAATAAGCTCTTTGTGGAAGTTGAATTAAAAGAAAATAAACACATTCACCGTTCTTGTGTCCCAGGCTCTTCATTGTAGCACTTAACTCGTCTCGCAGCCTCACATATTCTGATAACTGTGTCTTCTTGTACTGCTCCC
Organism: Rhabdalestes septentrionalis; assembly: GCA_037832545.1. Classification (NCBI taxonomy): domain Eukaryota; kingdom Metazoa; phylum Chordata; class Actinopteri; order Characiformes; family Alestidae; genus Rhabdalestes; species Rhabdalestes septentrionalis. The sequence continues at coordinate 12,756,760 of JBBMFX010000080.1, read as the reverse complement.
AGGTGTAATTACTAAAAGCTTTTCTCACCCAGGGTTGGGTGGGGATCAGTGTCTTACTGTTGCTGTTGTACTGAGTAATCTGCTTTTCATTAACGAATGACAGAGCCGTGAACTCCGGGTGGCATGAGGCTCCCGTCACCGTGTACAGGGTGCTGTGCACATATTTGGCTGTGGAGAAAGAGAAGGGCTGAGTTAAAAACTAGCCATGATCTACTAAAACACGGTGCTGTTAAACATGGACATTTCATATGTCATGTTTAATTTGTAACAAAGCCAATAAATCGTAATATTAAGGAAAAAAGCTCTAACCGCTAGGGTTCCTGGGAAGTCATGGGCGAATGAGTTTCACACTGAAAAAAGAATTCTGTGGCTTTGTCATCTATGACAGGATGTTAACTTTCACTTTCAAATGACCAGCGCTGGCCTGAAAACCTTTTGTATGTTGGTGCTTTTAGTCTGTTTGTGGAGGTGAAAGAAAAAAATGTATAGAGTAAAGTACATTTTAAATTAATGTATTTCACATTCTATATGTTTTTTCTTATGGTACTCTGACATTAGCAGTTCTGAAGTCCACTAGACATTGTTCTTCTTTGTAAAGTTGTAGGAAACTGGAGGCCAGAATCACCAAAACAGCTACATGGACTCACACATCCAAGGTGAAACCTGCTTTCGACTTAAAGATTCAAAGTTAAACCGTATCGTGGCACAAAAACTCTGATAGTATTTTATTGTCACCTCCGTGGCAATGCCAGCTTATAGTGTTCAGGTTTAAAGCCACACAATTTGTAGCCAAAACAATGGCACATTTTAACAGCCATTTCAAAAGGAGTTTGTTACTGTGTAAAAATATAAATGAAAAAATGTAAATAAATAATTATAAGGGGTTTACTGGCTTCCATGTGTCCTTACATAAGTGCAGCAAAATAATTCACTGAAGCCAAAAGAGCAGAAATGGCCCCAAATCTCACCTTTAAATGATTAGGCAAAGAGTAAAGCACTGGTTAGTGGAAGTAAGCAAGATTAGTGGAATATGTTGTGGAAAAAATGGCAGCCTTCAAGCTGACAAACAGTAAATTTTCTGCCCTGGTAAGCTTTTATGACCCAACACATCCACAAATCAGTTTAGTAAAGAACATATTATGCGTATTATGGTTATTTTTGTATTTGTTACAATCTTACATAGTAAATCCTGCATACTTGTCTCTCATTTGATCTACAAACGCACTTAACATACACAGATCAAGAACTCTATAAAGAGATTAAGCAAGTATAAACAAACCTGACAACATAGCACTTGGCATGATATTTAGGTAGCTAAATTTAGCACCACGTGTTCTAAATGACTGGGAGAGGTGGGAGAAAAAGCAGCCCAGTGTGGAAATGGTATATTTTTCTGCTTCATGCTCGTACAAATCCACAGTCCAAGTGAGAAAACAGAGGAAAATAGAACAAAGAAGGGTTCCAACACACTGAACATCTGAGCAGTTTAAGTGTAAATCAAAGTTAAATGACTAAACGGTTAAAGAATCTTGTCTAATGATCTGACCCCCACACTACACCACTTTCCCAAAACCAGCCACAAACTTGACCTTCTCACCTGCTGTGGCATAGGCAGGCCAGCAGCACAGCCAACACAGAGTAATGCAGAGCTCCATTGCTGGTCAGTCAGGGCTCCAGTCGTCTTTTCCTGAAAATGGTTTCAGTGGCGGTGAAGAGGAAGTTCGTCACATTGGCAGAAGCATGGTGAGAGCGGGGCTTTGCTTCCTCTTCATAGATGAGCTGATAGGATGTCAGATTGGCCTGTCTGCACTTGTAAGTCCTGCCTGAGGTATTTTGGCTGCACTGTAGCACTTGTCTTTTTTGTGTATTGTATTTGACTTGTTTTCTGCATTACTGGAGGGTGATTTAACCGAATGGTTACCTCTTATGTAAATACACACTTTTAAAACAGCTTTTTTGTCAATTTTTTGTCTTCTTTAAAGGGACCTACTCATAGCAGGGTTACGTTACTGGGTTACGTTTATTGACCTGTTGTTTTTTTACTTAGAAAGCAGAATATTGAAAGCCAGCAGGCCAGTGTAACTAACACTTCTGTCAAGTTTGCTCCGTCGTGATTACTTCAATAGTGAGGCTATATGTATATATACACACACATAGAATTTTTGAATTGAACAGATCAGGTTCAGCTACCAGAGGCAGCACTGAGCTGCCATGCTGTACTCAGAGATGATCAGGTGCACCTTCTAAGGATTTTCTCTTATGGAACTCGTTTGTGTCTCTTCTTTTTGGAGATTTCTTATCACATACCAGGCCCTGATGTGTTGTTTCCTAATCAGGTTTAAATAATAAATAATAAATAATAAATAATAACAGTTTCATTTGTTTGTGCAGCTCTGTGCTGTGAACAGTCAGAGACTTCCCTTAGTTTTGGGCCCTTCCAAAAAAAAAACCCAATGCTTTTTGTCCTCCCCTTTAAAAAACCGACCAGTCTTTGTGTTCCAAAGAGTTTTAGAGGCATCAAATGGTTTTTCTGTCCTCTAGGCTCTGCAGTTGAGCTCATGATTAGTTCAGTTGGAGGCTGATTTGTTTTTGTTGGTCTCCCATACACAGAGGGCAGGTGTAACTTGGGCGAACACTTATCATACAGAGAGACTGAAAGTGAGAAGGATGTTTATTTCTCAGGATTTGTTCACACTAAAAGCCTTAGTGCCTAATTCAGATTTGTTACTCAGATCTTAATTTCGGTGGCCAATTAAGGATTCTAGACTGGACGTACATGTCCTAATCAGAAGCCGCTTGTATAAAGAAACATTAACAAATATGGTACACATGGCATGCTGTAATACAGAACAAAAAGATGGCAGTTCACTTCTTAGATTCTTCAAACTTGGCATTAAAGTAGACATTATGCTTCTTAAACAAGTTCTAACAGGTCTATGGGCTACAACACATGTTAATGAATTTCTTTGCACAACATCACTCTCACATAAAGAGATCTCACCAGCTCTATTCTTGACAGTTTCAGTCCCTTTCAAAAGGAGCCTTTTAAGGGCTCTGTCACTTTTATGCAAATAAGCTGTTGCCCCACCATCTCATGCTAACGCGTTTACCACATCTGAATGGCAAAAAAACAGAGGGGCTCTCCAGCCCTACATGTTGGACCCCAAGTCAGACCCAAAGCGAGATGAACACTTCAGGGTGACTTGCCTTTACCTGTAGCCGTAGTGCTCAGCGTCTTATGCGTGGTCATAAAACCAGCTGACAAAAATGGCATATCTTCAACTAATGTAGTGGGTGGGTCTCTACAGTTAAGGGGTGTGTCTATGCAAATTTCCTCATCCTGAAATCACAATAGGGAAGCTGTCCAAACAGGTCATAGAACAGTGGTGAACGCCCCCTGAACTCATCATGAG
>JBBMFX010000080.1:12712302-12722931 GCA_037832545.1 Rhabdalestes septentrionalis | reverse complement strand
TCTCTCTCTCTCTCTCTCTCTCTCTCTCTCTCTCTCTCTCTCTCTCTCTCTCTCTCTCTCTCCCTCTCTCTCTCTGGCTCTGCAGGCTAAGCTAATAGTACCCAACAGCACGGCGGGGTTGATTATTGGTAAAGGTGGAGCCACGGTAAAATCTGTGATGGAGCAGTCGGGTGCATGGGTGCAGCTCTCCCAGAAACCCGAGGGCATTAACCTGCAGGAGCGCGTGGTCACCGTCAGCGGTGAGCCTGAGCAGAATCGCAAAGCCGTGGAGATCATCGTACAGAAAATCCAGGAGGACCCACAGAGCAGCAGTTGTCTCAACATCAGCTATTCCAATGTCACCGGTCCCGTGGCCAACTCCAACCCCACCGGCTCCCCGTACGCCAACAGCACTGAGGTCTTACCCAACGCTGCTGCTGCCACAGCCTCCACCCTGCTTGGCCAAGCAGGTCTGGCCGGGATGGGTGGCTTTCCCACGGCTATGTCCAGCTTTTCCGGGAATGATCTGCTGGCCATCACGTCAGCTCTCAACACACTGGCCAGCTACGGCTACAACACCAACACACTAGGGCTCGGCCTGAACCCGGCCGCTGCGTCTGGGGTATTAGCTGCTGTCGCTGCTAGTGCCAACCCTGCAGCCGCCGCTGCAGCTAACCTGCTGGCTTCCTATGCCAGCGAGGCTTCAGGAGGGCCGGGTCACCCTGCTGCACCAAGCCTTGGAGGCTTCTCATTGGGCTCACTGGCAGCTGCAACAGGGGCCTCCAACGGCTACCTAAACCCCTCATCCCCACTGGTGGCTTCCTCCCTGCTGGGGACGGAGAAGCTTGGTGAGGGCGGGAAGGAGGTGGTGGAGATTGCTGTACCTGAGAACCTGGTGGGTGCCATTTTGGGCAAAGGTGGGAAGACTCTGGTGGAATACCAGGAGCTTACAGGGGCACGTATTCAGATCTCCAAAAAGGGCGAGTTCATCCCTGGTACACGCAACCGTAAAGTAACCATCACAGGGTCTCCTGCAGCAACGCAGGCTGCCCAGTATCTCATCAGCCAGCGGATCACATACGAGCAAGGCGTCCGCGCCACAAACCCACAGAAAGTGGGCTAGGGAAGGAACCCAAGCCGGGGGAGGGGAACAGCAAGGAAAGGGACACGAAAGAGGAAGGAACGGGAGAAGGAATGAACAAACAGATGAACTATCGGAAGAAAACAGGGGAGGGAAAAGGGTGGTAATGAAAACATCCAAGAAGTTCAAATTTCAAAGGAGAGAGAGGAAAAAAAAGAAATTTGAACAATGTGAGGAACGAATGATGCTCGGCTGTGGGCCTGGGGGAGAAGTGTGTGATCTGTGAATATGAATCTGTGACTGAAATTCTGCTGTTTTTTATTTTTTAAACTCGTGTCGAGTGGTGTGGATTGTGAGGGTCTGAGTATTGAACCCTGTGGCACTCAGAGAGGGAGGAGTCTTAGACCTCACCTCCTCTCTCTCCCACAGCCAGTGGCCAGCTAGGTTCTGTTTTGTTTTTCTGTCGTTGGCAGAGCTTGTACACATTAGTTGAACTACTTGACAGGGGCCTCAATCCGGGAGATAGGTTTCCCAGTGACCCGTCTTTGGGTCAGCTCAATATAAGTGATGCTAATCTTTACAGAAATATGTGTTTTCGGCCTGTGTTCAACACAGTCTGGAAGTCTCAAAGGGTTATCCATATGAGCAGAAGCTAAGCAGAAACTGAAATGTTTTGTTGCCTCCTATTCATGCCGGCTTGTGTCAAACCGAGACACGCTCGCTAGCCGCTTCATATAAACATTACTGGCTTTTGTCCGTAATTCGAACAGCTCTGATTTCATCTCAATCATGGTTGGCTCCACATGGCCTCACCCTGACGCTTTTAGATATTACTTAAACCTGTGATTCCAGGTTGACCTGAATGTATAAAGACTTACTAATCTTGATATTTTTTATATGTGAGTAGAGGATCAAACTGAGTCTCTGTTTAGCATCGACAGCTAAACTTAGTTGAAGGAAGGCAGACAGAAATACAACGTCAAAAGTCAGACACTCTGTTTGAGAGTACAGGAATGTAAACACACACACATACACTTATAGAAGCAAGTGCAGTTTCGTTAAAGGATCCCTCTTTGGTGCTATGTGAAATTCACTAATGATCAAAGATTTAAGAAATGTCATGTTCTTATCAATAGATTTTAGCATTTTGGGGTTGCGTTCTCCTTACCCCTAATAATTGATCGAAAGCAATTTTGTGATTTGGTCATGATACCATTGCAGAGCAAATGAGCCACACATTAGAGATACTCTTTCCTGCTATTTAAAACATAAATTAACACTATTCTCACCCACTCGTATCTCGTATTTCAAATAACTGACGCAGCACTGAATCAGTCGGTTGATCTAAGATCTCCAAATCTTGCACTTGAAAAGTGAGTAAACTTGACCGGATTCAGGTCACACCTGTTCACTGCTCTTGTTCTGGTGACTGAAGGGTTCAGGCGACAGCTAGGCACAGTATCATCACCATTATTAAATTAACACCTACAGTATTACACCACACTAATCACTTGTAGGTGTTAAATACTGGTGATTTAAAACTGTGGGATTTTTTTTATTTTTTATTTTGTTTTTGTACGAACTGAGCTCAAGCTGATATACCTCATGTTTGGACAGAATGAAAAAAGAAAAAAAAAACACAAAAAAACAGTTTGTATGCAGTTTAATGAAGCCCTCGGTTGCGTTCCAGTTGTTGCCTAGTTCACTGCTGAGCGACCTGTTCTCGATGTCAGGCTGTCTGCAGAGTTCTAGCGGTGGAAGGGATTGAGCTATACAATGTGACACAGCTTTCATAACAATAAAAATAACAATAAGCTGTTATCTGCACCGACGCTGGTGCAAGCTTTCTGGCCTGGTGTGGACCCGTGTGGTACCGAGTCGTCCTGGAGACAGTCCTCTTCTGAAAAACTGCACACTGCAGGCTTTAGCCTTTCCTGCATCTCCCTGTTTTGGGCACTCAGCTGAGAGCTTAGCCCAAACGCTGCCGTAATGTTACACTCCCCTCGCAGTCGTTTCATAGTGTTTGTAGGATGCATTGTCTTAAAAACAGCATGGCAGAATTCTAAATAGCATTTTTTCCGTAACATTCGCACACACAGGATCCGCGTTTCTGCTGCTAACTGCATTTTATTTTAGTCCAATTAGGAAGACGTAAGATACAGACGGCGCAGGGACTCTTGTACAGAAAAAAACGGCAATCTCTTTTAAACCACACTGTGAATTGAGCGGCCAACGCCATCATAAACTCTGGAATGTACTGTACATATTACACCGTTCATTAACACACAGCATGGCAGGGCTAAGAGAAGAACCAGAGCGAGCACAAGGACAGTGTGGACCCAGGGATATCCCTGTGGATTTGAAGGTCAAACTAGTATGGCCGTGTAGTCTGAGACAGTTCTGCTGTGGTGCCATGCACTGTACAGGCGTGGAACCGTGGTCAGAGATGATTCTCCCATGGAACTGTTAGATGGGTCTTTCTTAGAACCATGTAGGTCTGAGATTGTTTAGTAGTAGAACCATGATGCAAGAGATGTAGAGGTAGCATTTGGAATGGATCTGCCATTCTGCTGTGGTCTGAAATGTGTCTTGGCTTGAGGTTCATAGTCTTCAGGCATGCATGGTTCTACTGTATTACCTTAAACAGTCTTAGACAGCTCTGCTGTGGACTCGTGGTATTAAACGGTTTTTACAGGGGGATCCTGGTTCATGACAGTTCTGCCATGGAACTGTGGTCAATGGTTCAACAGTGATCATAGTCTTAGACAGCTCATTGTTCGGTTGTACTGTTCTCTCTGACGCTTCTGCTGTGGATCTGCCATCTGAAACGGTACTACCATGGAACCATGAGGCAGTTCTGCCATGGGACCATGGTTTGCGACAGTTCTTCCATAGAACACTGGCCTAAAACGGTTCTGCCACCCAGTAAGAGAGATACTTATTGTCACTCTTTCACCGCTCGACATTCAGACCCATCATTAATTAGCAGATCTCCATCTGAACCGTGGTCTTCTATATATAACCGTACGGCAATGCCCAATCTTCTACTGACCTAAATACACACGCACAAAGACATTCATCAACTGCCTCCAATTCCCAGACCCTAATCTGCTTTGCAATGGGGGAGGGGGGACAGAAACAGAGAGGAAAGGGGAGGAGAGCAAGAGAGAGTGAGATCCATTTATATGCATTGCATAATTGCGATAAAGATTGCCATAAGAAATCTTAACCCCATCTTTCATGTGTGGCGCATCTGACAGGCAGTTTATCAACAAACCATTTTACGATATTCATCCTTTGCACAACTTCTTGTTACAGAGGAGCAATTACTGTATCGGTTTCGGGCTAAATAATTCATTTTCGAGATTTGAGATGAAAGCGCGTATGCAATTTTAGAAGCACAAGCACAGCATGGCTGCCGCAGCAGTTTGAGCCCCGTGCTGCCGCTGTGCATTTTGAGGGTAAAAAGGGAAATGTAACATGGCGAAAATGAAAGTGGAGATTCTAACAGGGAGAACTCGCCTTTCTCTCACATTCTCTATACCTCTCCACTCTATTTTTTCTCTTCTCACTACCTCTTTGCTCACTCTCTGACCTCCTTTCCTCGTGCTTTTCTTTCTCCTTCTGTCTCCATTCTGCTGTTGCCTTCTTTTTCATCCATTTAATGCTTTCCATTTCTATGCCCCTCTGCTCCCTTTCTGTCTTTTCTCTTCACTTCTCTGCGCTCCTCCTCTACTCTCTGGTTATTGTTGGCAGCTGATTCGCTCATTCTGGGGCCACAGCAGTGTCCAGACGTTCCTCTCCCCCAGCCCACCCCTCACCAGGGCAGTGGATGACTGTTGGAGCCCGACACCGCAAGCACTATGCCATTAGACTGTGCCACTGATCCACAAGCTCACATCCTGTCTGTGAACTCCTGAAAACGGTCTCACACCTCTACCTACTGGCATCGCCCGGTAGGTGTTGGCCTTTTACTGCTGATCTAGGATCAGTTTGCCCTATCCAAACCCTGACCTTCTTAACCATTACTCGCGAAACCTCTAAACTGGACTCAGATCAGTGGAAAGGACTTTTTTTTGTTTCTGCGCCAACACCCTGAAACGCAGGGAGGCGGCGCTCCGAGAAAGAGGGCCTGGACGTTCCTTCAGAGCTGGGAGCAAAGTCCAGAGCAAAGAATCTCTGGGGAGAAAAAAAAACTAAACAAAAAAATGTTCAAATGATGACGTCACTGTCGATTGCATCCTGTGCTCATGTCTCCTCTCTCTAGGAGAACGGTCTGAGGTCAGTTTTTTCTTTCTTCCTTCTCCCTTTTTCTTTTCTTTTTTTAAAAATGAAACTGTGGATTTCCGTCCTGTCCCATGGTCTTCGTGGAACTTTAGTGTCGTTCTCTAGTTTGTAGTCTAAATGCAGTTGTCTTGCGCCGTGGGTTTCAGTGTGTGAACTCCGTTATACTCGTGTGTATGACGACAGTGCCAATCGAGCCAGATTAAGATTAGCTTTTGCCATTTGTTCGTGCATTAGAAACGCTCTAATCGGAGTGCTGGTGTCCACATCAACGTCACTGATGATTTTAGATCTACATAAAGAAAAATGTAAAGAAATATTGGAAGCAATATTGTAGCATGTTGTCCAGTTTTTTGTGTTTTTGTTATGTCCGTTGTATGAACCCTTGGATTTAATACGATTTTGAATGAATAGGTTTACATGTACTTTTTTTGTAATACTGTAAGTTAAAAAATAAAAAAATGCTGCTATTTGATAAGTGAAATATACAAGAAATATTTTAGTTGAAAAGATGTCTGATCTGTTCATTAGAGTTATGCTCGTTTTTGGCAGGAGCACAAACGAGGTGTATCGATACTAATAAACATAGTCAACCTGTGCCAGATTAGAGTCATGCAGCTTCTCGACATGTAGACGTGTGATCAAGCATTTTAGATATCAGTAATTTTAGACGCATCGATCAAGTGCCAATCAATTGATACCTTTTAGTTCCAATGAAGAGATAATCAAAAGAGTATAAAAAGAGAAAAAAAATACATGAACAAAGAGCAATGTCAGTGTTGTTTTTAACTCCATAGTTGCATAGAGGATAATAATAATAGTTCTTTTATGCATAAACATGGTTTTTATACACTCGGTCGAAAAAAAAGCATCCTGTGCATTTGTTTGACTTGTGGCTTCCACGCAGCTCTTCCTTCATATTCTCTCTGTAGGTTGGCATGGAGTAGGCGTAAACATGTTATAATCATGTCGTAAAACACGTTATTAAGCATTCATAACATGTCCCATTTATGAAAGTGTGTTTCGTGGAGTTAGATGTTTATCTTTTTTGCACGTCTCTATTGCATGATATCCAAGTGAATTATTGGGGGGGCGGGGGAATCAAACCTAACATTAAAAAACACTATAAAAACAAAGAACTACACAAAGTAATGTTTAGTTAAGTGTCAAGGATCATTCTGAGGCACAGTTTTGCATGTGGCACAGATCGAAACACTTTTTCTGTTTAAAGCTTCCGTTATTATTATTTTTTTAAATCCCTTTCCTTTTCTCAGCAGTTTTTGTTTTGAATTTTTATCTGAAATGGAAAGAGCTTCTATGGCTGTAAAAAAAAAAAAAAAACTGTACCGTAACCATGGCAACTGGAACTGCACTGTAAAAAATGAAACGATGGATTAGCAAAGAGGGGAAAAACACATTGCAGCTAAAAGGTTTAAAGGAGATCAATGAAGATTAATGGCTTTGTTTGTTAGATTTTTTTTGAGTGATTCATCTTTATTGAGCCAATTTGAAAGTTTTTGATGGGCTAAATTTGAAAGAAATGTGTACATCTCTGCATATTTTACAGTGTGGGGACAGAAGCGTGGCGGTCTACCATTCAGAAGGAAGATGCCCATGCGTGCTAACAACTTTTAACGTTATGTTATTCAGCATTACGTCATACAGCGATGGCTAATGCAGCGTTTCATTATACAATGCAGCATTATGCACTTTTGCGTTCTGCAGTGTTGCTTATAGGAGCATTGCATCATACAGAGCTGCGTTCTATTTTCATACAGCATTCAGTTCTACTGTGTAACAATGTGCCGTATAACATTACACAATGTAGCGTTACACAACATTATGTGGCATAATTATACTATAACATTATACCTTCGTAACAACGAATTACATTTTATATTGGAACAATATAACAGTATAATGTTACACAGTTTAATGTTACACAATGCAACGCTATACAGTGCAACATCATTCAGTGAAATATTATACAACATAACGTTATGCAGCGTAATGTTATGAAGCATAGTCTTATACAGCGTAACATAATAGAGTGTAACATTAAACAATTAAATTTTACACAGCATTACATAATGTTACACAATGTAAAGTGACACAACATAACATTATACAGCATAACGTTATCCAAAAAGAATTTATACAATGTAATATAATACAATGTAATGTTACATACTATACTACATAACATTATACAGCGTAGCGCTATACAGCATAAAGTTATACAGTGTAATGTTATACAGCGTAAGGTTATATGGTGCTGTGTTATTGTGTATTACAGCGTTACCTTAAAAGTTATACCGTCCTCCATAACGCTGCACAGCATCTTGTCACATTGGTTGAATTCAGCCTTTTGTTACTCAGTTTGAGATTCTCCTGCTATCTCGTAGCTTGATTCTCCTAACCCCAGATGTAATTTAATGAATGTATTTGCATTTTTACATTAAAATGATACCAGAATGTTCTTTCAGTGTTCCGTGTCTGTAGGTGGAGGCTGTTTAAACTCATGTAGCGGTATGTGTCAGTGTACGAAAGGCCCGTCACCACATTAGCGCCTGTTTTTTATCTCCTGACACCATTTTCTCCCTTCCTTTTCTCGTCCGCCGTGGCATTGAATGCACTTTACTGAGCATTAGGTTCCCATCCACACACACACACACACACACAAACACCCACACACACACACACACATACACACACATACATACACACAGTCCGAACCTCCTGGATGCAAAACCGAAACCAAGCAACCTGTTTTTAAACATTGGAAACCTTTGGCAGATAGTGCTGTTTTTCTTGTTGCTCTTGTTGTATTTTTTGTTTGTTGTTGTTGTTGTTATTATGATTATTATTTGAGTGTTTGTAAACAAAAAATGAGTTGTACTTTTTTAACGTGTGTTAATTTTTGTAATTTCTGTTGGGGAATTTGAAGTGTGCGAGAGATTCCAGCATCCCCCCCTGCCCGCTGTCTCCCCTACTGCATTCCCTTTGGTGTAAGTGCGTGTGTGTGTGTTTGTGTGTGATAGAGAGAGAGAAAGAGAGAGAGAAAGAGAGTCTGTGTATGTGTTTGTGTCTGTAACTTACTGACACACACGTGCTTGTTACTGTTCCTTTTTTTTTTTTTTGCCAACTGTCTGACTCAAATGCTTTGAATGTGAACGGTGTTCTTTTGATTTGAAATCTGTAAGTTATGTTCGTATAAGAGGAATGGAAAATAAAACAGAGAAACCTCGAGATAAAAGAAAATGTTTTTGGAGCTATCGATCAGCACAATGGAATGGGTTAAGTCATGCTGCTGGGTGTGACTCACGTCAATGTCTTCCAGATCGTGTTTTCCTTGACACTGAGGGCCACGTTATACTTGAATTTAACCACTGCTTAAGTGTGCACAGCATCGCTCACACTCTCGTCTGTGTGTCCTTTGATCTGGAGATTTTAAAAGCTTTATCCACTAGGGGGCAGGTTAGAGCTGAGACATCCTATGCTGCCATAAAAGCAGTGACTGGATGCAAGGTGTGGGTGTAAGTTGTGTATTGACATGCTGGGTGAGTCCGATTCAGGTCCTGAGTCACTGCTGTGTAAGTCTGACTTGAATCACGAGTATGTGGGGTACAAGTCTAAGTTGAATAGTTGAGTCCTGAGTTGCTGGGTGAGGGTCCAAGTCAAGTCTCAAGTCTCTGGAGTGTGAGTCTTGGGCCGCTTGATTCAAGTCGGGTTTCTGGGCCAGAATTCCAAGTCAAATTTTGAGTCTGTGGGATGCGAGTCCGAGTCTAGTCGCTGGATGCAAGTCTGAATATGGTCTCAAGTCTCTGGGTGGCGAGTTGCTGGGGTGTGAGTGTTAGTTGAGGTGTCCCTGGGGTGCAGGTCGCAGTAGAGAGCTTTATTCTAAGGACAGAACTTAAGCACTTGGAATGGAAGTTAGAGCTTGAAATTATTGGTTCTTCTGTAGTTTGTATTGGATGGTTGCTAGCTAACTAGCCTTATAGTGAGTCCAGTTTTAAAAGAATGTTATAAGTGACATACTAAAAGTTCAGCCACCTCTGCCAAATTAGCTGCTGTGCGGGATATCACACTCGATCTCCAAACTGCAAATCTTTGCACTGTATGGCACCCACAACTATAATATTTAAAAACTGTTTCTAGATGAGTAGCTAGTGTTTTCATGACAATAGTCTGGTTAAATATAATTCATAAAAGAAAAACGGTAGCAATTTTATATACAGTATATCAGTGTGTTCCTTGTGAAAGCTCAGTATTACTGTAGTTTCCATCAGAAACCTGGTTTGACTCGATCACTCCTTTGTTAAATTAAATCCAAACAAACTCTGTATGGCAACTTGAACCAGCCTCCATGTACACACAGTTAAAATCAAGTATACCGGGGCCCTGATAGGGATGCACATGGTGATACAACAATACATGACATGGAGCAACTATAAACCATCGACATGTGGAGGCTGTGAGACATCTCAGAAATTCAAGCAATAGATATTAAGGTGTGAGGAAACGTGGGTGAAATGTATGTGATGATGTGATAGGAGATCTAGGAGACCTGTTCAAGGCTAGATCACACTCTCTCCCTCTCTCTCTCTTTTTCTCTCTCTCTCTCTCTCTCACACACACACACACACACGTACAGGGGTGACACTACCGCACTGCAGTGTGACGGTGCATTTAGGACGTAATTATGATGAATGAGAGACGTTTGAGAGTTGGAGACTGGGTGTATATGTGAGACAGAGAGAGCGAGACATTAAAAACGCATTTGCTCTGCTCTCCAAAGAAATACACCTGTTACAGCACGGAATAATAATGTTAATCATAGCTATGATGATGATAATAATAGTAATGATATTAATAATAATAATAATAATAATAATAATGACTGCAGTGCTGCTTTTATTTAGTTCACATTCATCACTTTTACGCACAGCCACACACAACGGCACGCTGTGAGGTTGCAGGGAGCGGGCCAGTGTAGAGTGTCGTTACCATGATTACAGGGTACCAGAAGCAAACCTGCCTCTTTGATTTCTTCAGTATTTATTCTTTTTTCAAACCAAACAACTTTGATATTTTGAGTCGAAAAATAATATTTGTTAGTGTTAGCTCTCAGAACCTCATGGACTGTCCTTGTTCTTGCTTTAATACACCCCATTGCACCCAACTACACACACACACACACACACACAAACAAACATACAAACAGTGCCAAAGTAGAGCAGAACTATTTCTAGAGTTCTTTCATCTCCGTATGTTCCCCAGTCTAT
>JBBMFX010000080.1:12694948-12712202 GCA_037832545.1 Rhabdalestes septentrionalis | reverse complement strand
CACACACACACACACACACACACACACACACACACACACACACATATACACACAAAGAACAGATGAGCGTGAGGCCCTGGCCACACGCGCCGGGGTAATTACTCCAGCCCAATTGAAAGAAAAGTGGGCGGAGCTCCTTACCTCACAGTTAACCGCCCCCCACCTCTTTCTTCCTTTTCTCCTTTCTGTTCTTTTTCTTTTTTTATCAATTCTTCTTCCGGTTGGAAAAGGGAGGAAGATCTTACACTTCAACTTCAGAGAACAAAAAAGAGGGTCATTTCACTTCGGCCTTGTACTTTGGAGCACTTTGTAAAAGTGGCGAAGTCTGAAAACTGAACGCACCTCCTGGGTGTATCCAGTAATGTCTGTCTATCGATAGGAAACACTCGTATTGTTCTGTGATTCACGGCGTTCCTTGCTGTAACTCAACAGCAGTTTTCTTCATTCGGTTCCGTTCATGTGAATCCCGCTTCCGCACACGAAGCCTGAATTTACCAGAAGTGGACAATCGTTCGATACTCGGGCGAGTGTTGAGTCCTTGTAACACTTGATAAATATATAACTGATCACTCTGATTTATCAGTCTATTAAGCCTCTCTGAGTAACACTGTGATCAGTAACTGATCTTAATGATTTATCAGTGCCTAACAGAGATCTTTGAGTCTACACAGGCCTAAACCTGAGAAACAGGAAGCATTATCGATCCTGGAGGATGTTATGACTGCACAGGCACACAGAGACTCAGAGCAAAGGCACTGTGACATGTACACAGTGATGGGGTGTTAATACTATTGATGAATAACTTATACTTAAGTCAATGACTAATTACACAAATGGTATTTAGGAGCATATAAGTGCACTTAACAGTGGTAGATCAGTGATATTGATATATCAGTCTGCAGAGGCTTAACACTGAAATAAATAACTGATCACTCTGATTCATAAATGAATTAGCAGAGCTCAGTAACACTCACAACTGATCACAATGATTTGTCAGCCTGTTCGGGGTTTAATATGAACTTTGTATAGAAGCCTTGTTTGGGTTCAACCAGTGTGTTTGCTTCAAAATTCTTTTTTTTCACATTTAGATATAGAATAGTGCCCCATATCTTTCCCCAGAATCAATTACTTCTAGCCCCCATCTATTCTTTCCTTTAGCTTAATACAGACGCTCCTATCCACTGGAATAAAATCAGTCTGTAATCATTTATGCCGGAGCGAATAACAGTAAGTTAAGGTGGGGAATGTTAAAATTTGGGGACATTTCCTTGATTTTTTTTTTTTTTACATTTTCTTCTTCACTGCTGTTGTTGCTCTCCCCCCCCCCCCGCAGACCCCAACCGTGACATCATGCCTGGGGGTGGGGCACTGGGGTATTTAAGCCCTGCTCCATTCACTTGGCTCAGGACTGAAGACACAGGAACGACGTGAAAAGGACAAAAGGTCTCAGAGGGGTTTACTGTTTGGATACTGACACACAGCTCTGGAGCTACACGGATGTTTTGAAGGAGCCTCGACTAGATCTCTGGGATTAAACAGCGGATGCGGATTGCTGGAGAAGTTTTGGGCTCTGAAACTGAGGAGATATGACGAGTGTAGCTCTGTGTTGCCTCCTGCCTCTGGGGCTCCTGCACCTGGTCAGTTCAACAGAGATGCTTGCCTCTATTCCACTGTGTAGCAAAGGCTTCTAGATCTTTCTTTTCAAGTTTTTGTACTTTACTACACTTAAAAGTGTCTTAAGTTCAAATGAAGTGCTGTCCCGGGCTTGTGAGCAGTTAATTCTTTAAAACTTTAATATAATAATTTTTTAGGTATTAGGATACTTATTTTATGATCTAATGTTATCACTTCAGCTTCAAAAAATATTTTAACACACTATCTGAGCTAGATTTCATTGAAAGACACTTTATAGTTAAGACACTTAGTTAATGGTGTTAGCATTAAGTTGCAAGCTTTAATATGTAAATAATAATTTAAAGTACTTAATAATAAAATAGCTTGGCAGTGAAAACATCTTCCAAACATATGAAATTAGAAACAAAATGTTAATTATGAAAAAAGTGAAGGTTTTGTTTCAGCAAATATGTTCACTGAATGAGTTTTAGTGTTAATTGTAATGAGTTTGTGTTAATTGTAAGAGTGAAAATTAGAGCTGTCGTGATCACAGGTGTAACTCTCTGTCCTCCCTCTAGGTGGCGTCCTCAGGGATGTTTGAGCTGAAGGTCCATGCGTTCAGCACGTCTAGACGTTTCTGCAGGCGGCCTCGCGACTGCAACATCTTCTTCCGAATCTGCCTGAAGCACTCGGAGGACGTGATTTCCGCGGAGCCTCCGTGCACCTACGGGACGGGGCAGACGGGCGTGCTGAGGGCAGAGCACAGCGCCATCGCCAACAGCGCCGCCATCCGAGTGCCCTTTCACTTCAAGTGGCCGGTAAAGGGAGCCTACATTTCTAGTGCTAGTGTGTGAACGCTAAAGCCTGTGCTCTGATTGGCCCTCCTAATTCTGTAGAGGGCTCTGTACATATTCCCCGGCCTAGTGGTTAGGGAGTGCAGCCAGAAGGATGTGGGTTCAAATCCCAGGATTGTTAGTGATACCACTGAGCAGGGGCGTAGCACACGGGGGGGATGGGGGGGATACAACACCCCCACTTTTGTTAAAATGTGATTACACCCCCCACCCCCTCACCTCCCACTTTTGTCAGGTTATATTGTATTAAATTGATTAACTTGTATTTATAACATGGCGTCCCCATCTCAGAACCCCCCCACTTTTGGAAAGCTTAATACGCCCCTGCCACTGAGCAAGACACACTGTCCACTAGGTGCTGCGTCACTGGTTGTTGGTCACTTGGTGAATGGGTTAAAGTCAGAGGACGAATTTCACACTGTGCTTCGCTGTGTTTAGGGACTATTCTGTGGCACTTCCTTTACACAACTTTTGATTCTGTGTAAATTTAAACTAGTTAACAGAAATAAGTTTGTTCTTAATGGCCAACAAGCTAGCACTTCTCTCTGCACAATTAAAAATTTGGCTTTGCCATAATGCCTTGCATGCTATAATGCTTATGAAGGATGTATTGTCAGTATATTCACTCTAAAAATTCAACACAATTATGTCATTTGACAACATGGGCTTATAATCACAGCAAAAAAACGGTTTAAGGTTTTATCCTAGGAAGTTAGAATTTCATTGAACCTCCAATAATACTCGTAAGGAATAGAAACTGCAGACTCTTCTTCTGTTAACTTACCATTAGAGGGCCAAAGAATTCAGAATTCTGAAAGAACTTCTTAAAACTAAAACACCTTTTTAGACTAAAATGCAGTAGATCATTATAGAATTCAAAATTAAATATTTCGATTGCGTTAACTTGATTTATTTATTATTCATTATTCATTGTTTTTATCTTTCTTTGTTTTTCAGGGAACCTTTTCTCTGGTTATTGAAGCCTGGAATGCAGAGTCACCCAAAGAGCATCCAGACCACACAGGTAGGGACCTCTGGATTCTGCATACAGTACTTCTGGAAGCATGGCACTCATAATATATCTGTATGTTTGGAGTGCTGATCTAGTTTATTCTAATCCAGTGCTGTAATGTCTTTCACGGTGCCTTTCTTTGAGCTCAGTGAGTTTCTAGTCTTAAAGGTGTGCTTCTTAGAAGAACTTTGTCTATAATTGGTCTATAAATTGCTAAAGAGATCTATCACACTTTAAAAAGGCTCCATAAAATCATACATTCCGTTTATGAGCACTGGTTCCTTAAAGGTCTGTTCAGGAAAAGGAGTAGCATCCCTTCTGAGAGCTAACCGTCATTGTTAAAATTGTGTGTTTACACCAAAATCTGTGTGTTCTGCCTTCCCAGAGAACCAGAATAACCTGATTAGCCGTTTAGCGACCCGGCGGCGGTTGGCCATTGGCGAAGACTGGTCTCAGGACGTCCATTTCGGAGAACAGAGTGAACTGCGCTACTCCTACCACGTGTTCTGCGATGAGTTTTACTACGGAGACGCCTGCTCTGATTACTGCCGGCCTCGGGACGACACACTGGGACACTACACCTGCGACGAGAACGGAAACAAACAGTGTCTGGAGGGCTGGCAGGGGGACTACTGCTCTGACCGTGAGTACACATCTGCTCCAACACTACTTCAGCCCTGACAGAGCCTCGAAGCACAGGAACACGTCATAATAGGGCAGCATTTATAAGGCTAAACCTACACAGACAACTACACAGGCTAATTCTAAAGACTCTATATTCCCAAAATAACACTCACTGATGTACACAAGTGCCCACAAAATCCGCCTTTATGATATCTGATGTCTGCTGCAATACAAAAACTTTGTTTATCTCAGTTGATGAACAGCCTATGTAGCTTTGAGAATGTTGGCCTACATCATGAAAGAGCATTTTCGGATGTAGTGACAGTAATAATATGAATAATAGAGACGAATATATGTTTCTACTTATACTTTGAGCTTCTTATTATTACGAATAGATTTGAGCCTATATAGTATCTACACAAGGGCCTCTATTTTACTTGTGAGTATCATTTGACTGACTTCTACAGGTGCTTAGATATTCTATGTCTTTAGATGTGTGTGTGTGTGTGTGTGTGTGTGTAAGCGTACACTAGGCCTTAGGTCTGCTTTGTCTCTTGGGATCACTTTGTCTGGCTCTGTCTATCTTTGTGTGTGCTTCTGTGAATGAGTCAGTGAGTGAATGAGTGTGAAGACTCAGACGGTGTGTGTGTGTGTGTGTGTGTGTGTGTGTGTAAATTCATGTGCGTATATGCACGGTTGTGAGCTACACCCTGGTAAAGGTGGTAGTGTGGTAAAACTGGTTCCTGCATAAGTGTGTGTGTGTGTGTGTGTGTGTGTGTGTGTGTAGGAAGCTCGTTGAGTTCTTTTGTTTGTCTGAACAATAGGTCCACAGCACAGGACTCACTAAACACATGCTGGAGACTCAATCAGTGTGTGTGTGTGTGTGTGTTCGCGTGTGTGATCACAGACACAAAAGCCTGTCAGCACACCAGCTGCCAGCCTCAACACTTAACACTCCCATTCATCTGCTCGCATTCACCAGGGTGTGTGAGTGTGTGTGTGTGTGTGTGTGGGTGGGTGTGTGTCATATCTGCCCTTTTTCAGGATGAAAAATATCTTCTTTTTACCAGTTTTTTACCAGCGAAAAAAACTTTGTAGACAAACGATATCATGTGTATATGAATGTGTGTGTGTGTGTGTGTGTGTGTGTGTGTGTGTGTGTGTGTGTGTGTGTTTGACCCCATGTCCTGACTCTGAATAAAAACGTGCCTGTGTGTGTGTGTGTGTAACCTCTCTGCTTCTCTCCTCCCGCAGCCATCTGCTCAGCCGACTGCAGCGAGCGCCACGGTTACTGCGAGTCTCCTGGGGAGTGTAAGTGCCGCCTGGGCTGGCAGGGGCCATCCTGCAGCGACTGTGTGCGGCACCCCGGCTGTCTCCATGGCACCTGCACGCAGCCGTGGCAGTGTGTGTGTAAGGAAGGATGGGGTGGCCTCTTCTGCAACCAGGACCTGAACTACTGCACCAACCACAAGCCCTGTGCTAATGGGGCCACCTGCACCAACACAGGCCAGGGCAGCTACACCTGCACCTGCAGGCCCGGCTACGGCGGCACCAACTGCGAGTTGGAGATAAACGAGTGCGACTGCAACCCCTGCAAGAACGGAGGCAGCTGCAACGTGAGTCTGCAGATTTGAATAACATTCCCTGTGTTGGGAACCTGTGCCCTAACCCACTTTTCTTAAGTGCTCTTGCTGTACATTAGTCTTAAACATCTAATTAACATTCTAATAATTAGCAGCAAAATGACTATTAATAACAATGCACTTGTTTTTTTTTGTTTAACAATTTTTTTTATGTCTGTTACACTTTACACTATGAAACCTAGTGTACTTAAAATGTGCTTAACTCTACCTGATTTTACCCCCGAAAATATGCCATTTATTTGAATTTAATTTGAATTAAGTGGCCATTCATTTGTAAACCGATCCCTTCATTTTACCTTAAAAGTGGAGTAAAAGCATGAGTGTGAAACCTCTTAATCCTAAACATAAGACATTTTTTCAGGAGGTTTGGTTGTTTAAGGGGCGTATTTGAAAAATAAAAGAAAAACTCATTAGTTTTACCCTTTGATCACCTTAATCTGTGCACATTTCCTTCATTTCCTGGAATTTGAGATCAAAATTAAGGTAATTTTAAGGGCTAAAAGTAGGGAGGTTGGTTTCATGGTGGTATGTCCACTGTGGAACTTGAGCTGTATGCTTGTATATGGTTGAGAAGTCAATATAGTTCACTTTGACATGATAATGTCTTTTATAGGACAGAGCCTCATAATTCCCCAATCTAGATTTGGTCATATGGAACCATATGGCCCTATATTATCACTCCTCACACAATAACACACTTGTGTTTACCCTAAAGCAAATGACCATCGACCGTTCACCATCAGCCATTCACCATTGGCCATTTGTACTATGATAGTTTGTACATCTTCTATTTATTCTCCATTGTCAATATTTCCATTGAGTCTGTAGTTTGTAAATGTTGTATTTATATTGTTTACATTTTTGTACATCTGCCCATTTATTCTATTATTCTCCTCTGTATTCTGTTTTTATAATCTCAGGAGCGATTCAGGGTTGTACAGGTTGTACGTGTAAAGGTGTGTATGTAACAAAAACACGGATTCTCACCATTTCTCATTCCCTCCTCTCGTTTGTATGTTGTAGGATCTGGAGAACGATTACTCCTGCACATGCCCTCAGGGTTTCTATGGAAAGAACTGTGAGATAGTGGCCATGACGTGTGCTGATGACCCGTGCTTTAACGGAGGAACCTGTGAGGAACGCTTCACCGGAGGCTACGTCTGTCGCTGTCCCCCAGCCTACACCGGCTCCAACTGTGAAAAGAAGCTGGACCGCTGTAGCCACAAACCCTGCTCCAATGGTGAGTCCATCACTACTTACTGTAATGTGTATATATTACACTAAACTAAACTGGTTCTTGCACTATTTCCTTATTGGAGGTCACCACAGTTGATCAACCAATTCCATTTCCTTCCATCCTCTGCATCTTCCTTTCTTACACCAACTGCCTGCATGTCCTCTCTCACCACATCCATAAACATCATACAAGATCTTCCTCTTCTCCTCCCAGTAGCTCCATCCTCAGCATCCTCATCCCAACACACTCAGTCTCTCCTCAGCATCCTCCTCCCAGCACACGATCTCGCCTCTCTGACTTTCCTCCAAAACGATCCAACTCAAGCTGTCCCTCTATTAAGCATGTTGGCATAGGTTAAAGCAGTAGTACACAGTACCTTGAAGGTATCTCAGCTTGACTGTTCTGTTGGTTAAACCTTAAAATCCTTGACATTACTTGAGGTTATTTTGAAGCAAGTATGTGATGAGCCTTCATGGCGAATCAGCCTTGTAGCTTCAGTGCAAGAGACGCAAGCGTGAGACAGCGAACAGTGACTGTTTTGGGGGTGATGGAAAAATTGCATCATTATGATGTTACTTCAATCTGTTCCTTTAGTTAAATTCTCTTTTCAGTGAGGGTCTCAGTGTCATGGTAAGGTATTTTAGGGGTTGAAGCAAAAAAATGGTATGATAAATGGCAATGTCATAAACGGAAGTATTTACAGGAAAGTCTGTTCTCTGTTACCAACTTGGCAATGTAGTTATGTCCACTCATACAAAACTGCTGTCTCTTTCAATAAGCTTTGATCAATTCTAAAGGAATCAATGTTTCAGAGGCATGTTTGTGCTTGTTTCAAGTCAGGAAGTAGTTGCTGGAGCTCATGCTAATGGCCTCACCTAGTGGTCAGAACCTGTAAATGCAAGTTTGAGTCAAAATGCTTTAACTGCTTTAACTCTGTCTCTCAAGGTGGTGAGTGTGTGGATGTGGGGTCTTCCATGCTGTGCCGGTGCCGTCCTGGTTTCTCAGGCCCGTTCTGTGAGCTGAACGTGGACGACTGCATCCATTCACCCTGCCAAAACGCGGGCACCTGTGTGGACGGGGTTAACGACTACACCTGCAGCTGCACTCTGGGCTTTACGGGCAAAAACTGCAGCGTGCAAGCCCACGCCTGCCTCACACACCCCTGCCTGCATGGCGGGACCTGCTACACACACTTCTCGGGCCCCGTGTGCCAGTGTCTGCCGGGCTTTATGGGTCCCAGCTGCGAGTTCCCTGTCCTGGAGCGCTCGATAGCGGCCTCTGCTGCCGCCGCCCGGAGCTCCAGGGGCTCCTCGCCCTCGGCTGTGGCCGCGTCGTGCGTGCTGGGAGTGCTGGCCGTGTGTCTGGGGGCGTGTGTGGCACTGGTGGTGCTGAGGCGCCGGAGGCAGAGACTGCGGAGGCGGCAGCTGTGCGATTCCGTCTTTAACGACCTGGAGACAGTCAACAACCTGGACAGGCAGCAGCCGTATCCCTACGAGCGGGACTTCCTGACCAGAGTGCTCAGTCAGAGCAAGCCCAGCAACACCGAGGCCAGACTCAGCTGCCCGCTGGCTCCTGGACACACGCTTCCGGCCGGACGGGACTTCCTCTGGAGCGCTGGAGGGGTGGGGCTGAGATAAAATTACAAACGAACAAACACGCATATACACACACACACACACACACACACACACACACACACACAAACACACACACACACACTTTCAAACTGGTTCAGGCAGCTAAGTTTACAAACTGCTCATGTGTAAAGCAGAGGGTTCTAACACAAAGCAGGATTTCTCACCTGGATAGAAAAATGAAAGTTAACAGCCCATGTGAACAGTCTAAAAATGTTCTCTGTATTTAACCCATGCACCAAGAGAAGAAGGAGGTAGCCACCAATAAGATCAGTGTGTGGGGACAGTACCTTGCTCAAAGGAAACTCAGTGAACTGTATGTCAAATTTCTGGGGGGTTTTCACAAAGCAGAACCTCCTGGTATGCCTGATCATTTAAGCTCGAAGTGAAGACTGTCCCTCATAACCCATATCAGGAAAGTCTTTGATTTCCAGCGAAATCTGAGAAATGCTGCTTTCTGTGAAGTAAATTTTCACCTCGATATATACACTCCTGGACAAACACACACACACAAACAGGGGCAGAGGATATAAATGTGAATTTAGCACTTCCTTTCATTCTTCTACTCATTTCCATAATATCACAGAGACTGAATGAGTGAAAGAATGAAGTAATACAGGTGTTGAGAAGGAGGACGTGTGGAGTATTTTTTTAAGCTCTGTCAGATCGCTCTGAAGATCAGGCAGGATCTTTTCCATCGCTAATGATGGAAGAATGGAGTTTAGGCTCCAAAAACCAAAAAAAGGAGAGAGAAAGATACAGATATACCCACTAAGGTGTTGTAAACTACTTTATGAGAAAAGATCAGTTCCTACAGAACAGGACTGAGGCTGAGAAGGTGATCAGATCAGATCAGTTCACCTTGACTGGCTTCACTGTTCTAGGAAAAAAAACAATAAAAAAAAAGATAATAAAAAAAATAGTAATATGAAAAGGGGATAAAGGCCATTCCTCCATTGTTGTAATTCTGGAGTTTGCTTTATGGTGAATGTTCTTCACTCTTGTTACCTCATTGTTCTGATGTTCACGTACACAAAGCGATATTTTTTTAGATTAGCTGCATAGCTTATCCTAACTAAACAATACTAGCCAATAGGAGAAGAGTTCCATGTTGGATGAATTCCTATTGGACGCTGTTCGCCTCTGGTTTAAGTTATCCAGCTAACTGTAAAACCTTCGCCTGATGTTGAGTAAGTTCTTTCCGCCGACATTGGATTGTAACGAAAAATTCCAAAATGCTGGCATGATAAAAAAACAACAACAACAAAAAAGACAATATTTCTTATATCCTTTCAGGAAGGATGTTTTCTGTACTTGCATGATGAAAAAAAAAAAATCAACAGAATGGAATATTAGAACTATATATCCATTGTTGTTGAAGTCAGAAATATATTTATAATATTTTCCTAAGACTCGAAGGGGATATTGTTTCCCCGACATTGTATTGCTGTGTAGCAGTGAGCATTTCCTACTTGTAAGCAGGGAAATTGATTTTATTTTTTTACTTGTTTTTTTTTTGTTTTTTTACTTTGAATTTGATGTTTCTGACTCATATGTTGATTTCTGTGGCCATTTCACCCTCATGAATTTAAACCTGAGTTTATGCCTAAGTTCCTATTTTGCGTTTTTGTACTTTTGCTTTCAATCATTGTGCTTGTAAAAAAATTTATGTTAATTTATTTTGTACGTGTGATTGTCTGTCATGTCGATGAAAGGAAAAAAAATAAATAATATGATGTGGACAAAAGGAAATTGCTTTCATAGGGCAACGACAAATGGGAGAAGTGTCTAGTTATAATTAGTAGAACAGTAAAACAGTGATAGATTGACTGAACAATAAAAAAAATAAAACCACTGACAGGTGAAGTGAAGGACACTGATGGGAAATATAAAGCAGTGAGTGAACCGTTAGTTTTTGAGGTTGATGTTTGAAGCAGGAGAAAATTGATGAGCATAAGGATCTGAGACACTTTGACAAGAACCTGACTGTGATGGTTAGACTATTGGGATCTCCAGAACATCAGGTGTTTTCGGTTGTCCTGGTATTCAGTGGTCAGAACCTACCAAAAGTGCTCCAAGGAAGGACAACTGGTGAACCAGGAACAGATTTGACTGATGTGAGGTCAAGACCATCTGGTCTGTTTCCCCAGAAGAGCTGCTGTAGCACAAACTAATGATAAAGTTCATGCTGGCCCTGATTGAGATCACAGTCCAGCCTCCTGTGTATAAACTTGTGTAGCTACAGGCTACCCATACAGACCTGTCCACCGACTTAAGCTCCTACGGTGGACACCTGAACCATGGAGAAATGCAAGAACGTGCCCTGGTCTGATGGATTGAACTGCTGTGTGTGTGCCTTATCTGTGGAGGAGATGAGGATACATTGAGAAGAAGGTCAGCTCGTGGAGGCAGTGTGATGCTCTGGGAAACGTTCTGCTGGGAAACCTTGAATTCTACATTCCTGTGGAGGTGATTTTGACACAAACCACCGACCTGAACATAATGGAAATTTAGAACTATTTTTCCAATGTTGTTGAAGTCAGAAATATATTAATTATTTCTCAAAGGTCATGCCTTCATTTTAACCGTGTTCCCTTACAGCAAAACTCCACAAAACTTGCCCAGAAATGGTTTTGAAAAACACTTGGCCACCATATTTCCCAGATCTCAGGACCATCGAAAATCTGAGGGATGTCCAAGCCACAGATTTGAATCACTTAAAGTTACTAAGTAAAATTAAGCCTGTTTTAGGCTTAAGTCATTTATGCTTAAACCGATTAAAATATAAGTAACTTTACATGACTAAAAGCAGCAAGTTTGCTGAGAAAATCTAAATCCAGCGACAATAAAGCAGCGAGTGATATTCTGTGTGCTCTCCCTCTCTCTTGACTCTCTTTCACTCCTTTTCTCCTGTATTTTCTCTCTGTCCCTCACTCCCTCACCCTTTCTCACACTCTCTCTCCATCTATCTATACTTCCCTCTCTCCCATTCTCCGTCCTTCACCCTCTCTCTCGATACTCTCTCTCCCTCCCTCACCCCTCTCTCTAGACTTTCTCCCACACCCTCTTTCTCTAGACTCTCTTTCTCGCTCATCCTCTCTCTCCCTCCCTCACACACTCTCCCTAAACTCTCTCCCACACCCTCTCTCTAGACTCTTTCTCTCCCTTGCACCCTATCTCTCGCTCTCCCTCCCTTGCCCTCTCTATCTTTCACTCTCTAGGCACTCTCTCTATCTCCACCTCCACCTCCCTCACCTTATCTCTCTCTAGACTCCCCCCCTCTCCCTCAGCCTCACCCTCTCTCTCTTTCCCTCTCTAGACTCTCCTCCCTCACCCTCTCTCTAGACTCTTACTTCCTCCCACTCTCTAGAGTCTACACTTTCTCTCCTTCTTTCGCCATCTCTCTCTAGACTCTCCCTCTCTCTCTCTATCTCTCTCTTTCTCTCTCTCCCTCCCTCCCCCTCTCTTGACTCTCCCTCTCATCCTCAGCCTCACACACACAGGCCGGCGCGTGTTCCCAGATCATGTCGGAGGAGCAGGTTGAGGGTCTTCGGGACAGTGAAGGTCTCCCGCGCGCGGGCCCCGTGCTGAGCGTGCAGAAGCGCGCGGCGCGCGTGACGGTGAAGTATAAGCGGAAGGAGCTGCAGAGGCGGCTGAACGTGGAGACGTGGATCGAGGACGCATTGGAGGAGCTGTTCGCGGGAGCGGTGAGTCCGAACGCGGGAAAACCGGGGAGCGGTGAGTCCGAGCGAGGGAAAACCGGCCACCCTGGGCGCCGTGTGACGGGAAAAGGGGATTCGCGCACGGGAAAGTGTGAGTGGAGGGGAAACACATGTTTTTATTCCGCTTAAAACAGTCAACATTTAAAGAAGACGTGGCTTTGGTAAAACTTTTTAACAACATCCTTTACGCTTGGGCTCAAAGTGACCCCGGCAACTTCAACCTCCAGGAAAGGGTTGAAATTAAATGTGCCACTTTGGTTCCCTCGGTGGTTCAGGTTCTTTGTTGACCACCTAAACAGTGCTTTAAATCAAACATACATGTAATAAAATCCCCATGGTGCAGGAAATATCAAAGTTCATGTGGGAAATATGTCATCTGGTGTGGCATTATAAAATTGTATATTACAGTGTTCTCAATATCATCCAAAACAAAAGTGTGTTAAATGTTGATATTTCTCATGTTTCATACAGTTCAAACAGACCCAGAAAGAAGATAAATATGTACAAATGATGTACAAACTCTGAAAACACATCATAATTGTGTGTTTATCCAGTTTGTCTCCGTAAGATTAGGAAAAGTCATTTAAAACTTTGAATGTGGTCAGAATGACTGATGGCTAAACTGTGACCAAAACACTGCTAATGGGGTCATCTCTCTTCTATATGCTGTTTAATGTGCACATTTTTTAGACCTTGAGGCTAGTTCAGTGATAAAAAAAACGCTGTTGAAGAAGATTATCCCTCAAAATGTCCAAAGGTGGATCCCATTCCTCACTTTTTTCCACTTAAATCAATCACTTCTAGAGGTTGTTTGGGCTTGTTCTGGTTCTTCTCCATCTTCTATTTGTGTAAGTGGAAGATTTTTGCACAGTGATGAAATCGTGCAACACTGTCTCAGCCTGGTGGCGTCTCTGGGCCTTTGGTCAGCGTCCCCTCATTCTGTTTGTTCACACAAAACAAAAGTGGATTGTGTCGTTCCAAAAGTGTAGCCAAGCGTCCAGCCCATGTGACTGTGCGAGATAAGGCGTCTCTCTTTATAGATCCGAATGGCACAACATGCCTGTGCATTAGTGCTGTGGTACTGATCGCGTTTAGCCAAACACGCCGGGCGTATTTTCACTGCAAATGTTGATCCTGGCCTCCTCTCTGTATCAGAGAGGGTTTGACCTTTGGCCGAAATTGAAGAGTTAATTGAGAAATCGTACTTTGTGAAACATTTCCTGAGTGATTTCCCAAGCAGGCCTGTGAGGAGGAAGGCTAAAAGTCAAAGGACAAAACTAAACAAAGCAAAGGACCCCTAGAACATCCCTGCAACATGGTCAGTCATGATGTATTGGTATGCATTTCGGGCTTACATGATATATAGCATATGATGTGTGATATTTAAAGCTCCAGTGAAAAGGCTGGGATACACACTTCTCCGTTCTGTATGATGGATTGGCGGACGATTCCTCCCACTCGGCCGCTCTCAGTCCCAGGGCTTTATAAGGAGCTGTGCTGAGGTGGTTCAGCAGGTAGAGATTACCACTATAAACTGTTGAGAACATCCCAAAGCCTGGAAGCAGTCAATAACAGTAACCACAATCACGAAAAATGTTATTTCCATAAAGAGATAACAGGCATTCTGAAATGTTGAGGAGGTCCCTTGAATATTTATATGTCTACTTTGGTTCTCAGGCGACACACCTCACCATATGGTTAAAGAAACGATGCAAAGATCCCTACTGACCCTTGAAGGAAATGCATGAATGAGCTTGAAGAACTGGTCAGCGATTATTTCAAAAATGCTCCAAAAACTGAAAGAAAGAGGGGTTTCGATTTCAGGTTGCCTTTAAGAGACGATAAGAGACCTTAAATAGAAACTACAATGGAAACTTTAGGGAAAATGTTTGAAAATTCTGCTTTTATTCGGTCAAAACACACACAGACCCCCTCGCTCTATCTCTCTCCCACACACACACTCTATCTCGCTCTCTCTTTCTCACACACAGAGCTGTCAGACAGATGTGCTCGGGGCAGATGCGTGAGGGCCATATAAGGCCTGACATTTAGGATTCTCTGGGGGGGGGGGATAACAGACTTCCTGTAACACACACACACACACACATACACACACATACACACATGCACGGATGGACCCTCCCTGGGTTTTATCACTGCCTTACATGGGCACTGTGTTTGTTTATATGTGTATATTTTTATGTAGTTGCATGTTTCTCAGCATGCGTATGTGGCTGGTGTGTGTGTTTGTGTGTGTGTGCCTGTGTATGTGTGTGTGGTTTTGTGTGTAAATATAAAGTTCTAGGTCCTTCTTTGTACTTTTGCATTGGGACGAGGCTCCAAATAGTGCTCTTTAGTCTATAAAATGCTTGAATTGTGTGTGTGCAGGTGTGTGTGTAATGGTTGCTGATTCAGTTTAGCCTCCTGTGTGCATGTGTTTAGAGCCCCTGTCAACTAAATCTCCCGTTATTATTCGAATTGTGAAGATCTATCACAGAAATATGGATATGATTTAACAGTTATATAAGTGGGGATGACTCAGAGATGCCAAGAGAGGTTCTATAATCTTCTGTTAAAGGGACAGATGGATCTGGGCTACTTGGGCAAATGCAAAAATACAAATGTTCAAGAAGTAAGTCTTTGTTTTGTGATGTGTTTCCATTAGAGGTCGACCGATATATCGGGCCGATATTTGGCATTTTTCAATGTATCGGCATCGGCCGATATCCAAATGCACTATGCCGATTTACGCAGTATTAATGTTGCTATGGAACACGTGGCCCATGCTACTTGCTTGCACTAAAAGATTTTAATGCTGCTGTGTTTATTGTTCACAAGTTTAAGTTATTGTATTGTTATTGTGAAGTTTAGTTTTTGTTATGTAAGTTTATATTTATATTTAAGTCATTATTCAATAAATGGTAAGTTGATAAATGTTGTGTATCTATCTTTGTGTTATAAGTGTGATATTTTACCTCCAATAGAGGGGGACACGTTCGATTATTAGGCAAAAAATATCAACATCGCCATCGGCTACTGAAAAACCCATATGGGTCGACCTCTAGTTTCCATAGTGTGTGTTGCTGTTTTATCAAAAATTATTCCTCTTCTAAAGGTCCTCCTCTAAAAACTTCTTTTCAATTTGGTCGTTTAGCAATTTTAGCAGTGGAAGGAGAAACAAACAGCTTATTTTTCGCTCATTTCTGCTACATTCAGGGCTTATAACATCATATAGAACTTGGTTAAACCCTTCAGTTCTCCTTCTATATCAGTTTATTTATTTCAGGTGTAATGTTACTGCATGTTTTTTCAAGGTGGGCTAAAATATGAAAGAATCTTGTTAACTAGACACTGACCGAGGGTTGTCACGACTCTCGTACTCTGGAGTGAAAGAGTGTGAGAGAAATACAGTGTGTCCCAATGTGTGTACTAAGTGTGTTTGTTTCTCAGAGGACTGTGTGTATGTGTGTATGTGTGTGTGTGTGTGTGTGTGTCTCTGGAGGCCTCCTCTGTTCCATAGACTGATGCGTATCAGTGCTGTGGGAACTCAGAGGCATCGTTAAGCGCTGCAGATGAAAATGCTCCAATTGCGGTGATTTAACTTTGTGGTTTGTGTGTTTGTAACAGCAGTGGTCAGTCCAAGCACACCACAATTATCTGCCTTTCCCTTATTTATTCTTCCGCTAAGTTTCTAATCAAGATTACGCAGAAGGAATGTAGATGTTTACATTCTGCTGGGAGACTGTCATGTCTTGGGGTCGTTCTCTAGAAGACTGCTTCAGTATTTTAGGACTTCACTGTTCAAATGGGGATTTTAAATTCGTAAACACCACTGGGGTTCATCATTAACCAGTATGGTTTGTATCGTGTGTGTTTGAGAGATTCTGCTCCGCTGAGGAGGCGTTTCTCTCTTTTCGTGATCCACGGCAGCTCTGGATAGTAAGACAGGATGGGCCTCATGAGCAGCCAGCCTTAATGTGTGTTTGTTAATGTGGCCGGTGCGTTAATTTTTAGTAAATGAAATATAGCTCAATACAAATGAGGGAGCAGAGAACCATTTTGATTTACCTCGGGGTGCTGGAGGCTATCCGGTCAGAGGAAGACCTTGGAGATGTTGCCAGTCCGTCAGAAGACAGAAACACACATTAATAACCACACTTACAACTAGGGACGATTTTTGATATAAGTTCACAAAACTGGAAGCAGTTTGGAAAATAGTCAGTTTTAATAAAAGTGTTTTTTGTGTGTGTGGTTTTTTTTTAATCAAGTGAGGTGCAGCTGGTTACCTCATCATGGCACGGCCGGCTTTGTGTGTGGGGGGGGGGTCACTTGTGGGGGGGAAGCTGCTCACTATCAGCTCAACACAGACCTTTCACACCAGAGAGTCGACAGTGTCCCGGTTACTGTGGTAACAGTCAGGGAAAGTATTGTATTTGGTTGTATTAATCATAACTATCTGCTGATTTCTATCCCACATTCAGAAGGGTCTCTAGGAGTCTTGCAGAAAGAGGCTGCACTGGCGGGGTGATGGTTGTCGAGCTTTAACTAGTAATACCAGTTAACCCGAGAAGCAGTCTGATCTGGTGTGTTTGTGTGTAGGAAGAAGAAATGCCAGAAGAGATCGATATTGATAACCTGTTGGCTCTCCAGAGTGATGAAGAACGAACACAAAAACTACAGGTCCCATCAACCCCCTCTGCACTTCTGCATCACACACTGCTGTACTGTCCTGCTCTGCTCACGGAACACTTACATTTACTTCTGTTCTTCACACAGGAGCTGCTGCAGACCTGCAGAAACAACACACAGGTCAGAGTCTCTCTCTCTCTATCTCCCCCTCTCTCTCTCTCTCTCTCTCTCTCTCTCCCTCTCCCTCTCCCTCTCCCTCTCCCTCTCCCTCTCCCTCTCCCTCTC